>JBCEWC010004480.1:0-27216 GCA_038996855.1 Solanum aculeatissimum | reverse complement strand
GATCAAAAACTCACATGTTCAGAAGATGCAAGTCGCAGAGATGAGGATGTTGCGATGGATGTGTGGTCATACTAGGAAGGATAAGATTAGGAATGAGACCATTCGGGAGAAGCTAGAGGTGGCCCCTGTGGCTGATAAGATGAGGGAAGCGAGACTGCGATGGTTTGGACATGTGCAGAGAAGAAGTATCGATGCTCCTGTTAGGAGGTGCGAGAGGTTGGATTTCGGAGTTACACGAAGAAGTAGAGGTAGACCGAAGAAGTATTGGGGAGAGGTAATCAGACAAGATATGGCGAGACTTGATCTCACCGAGGACATGACCCGAGATAGAAAGGAGTGGAGGTCGCGGATTAGGGTAATAGGTTAGTAGGATTAGATTGAGGTCTGGTTTTGGGGTATAGTAGGCTAGTAGGATTAGTCGCATTTTTATATCCTGGATTGTCATTAAATTGCATGTATTTTTCTAATAAAAAAGAATATGTCCTAAATTATAAACTTGACTAAAAGTGCATAAAGTAAAAATAGCCAACTATTGTAGAAATACAATATTCAAATGAGGATATTAAAATATTATATGCTAGGCTAATGTATACAAAGCAACAAATCACTATAACTTCTCAATAATAATAACAAAACAATAGAAAGTCGTACAATAAACATAAACAAAACAAATAAAAAGAGACCACAGAAGAGAGCATAGAAACTCTCATTTTTCAGTTGTTTTAAGTGTGTATAATATTGTGTCAAATGTCACTATTTATAGGATAAGATTAAGGAATACAAAAGGTTGTTATGAATATGACATTAATCTATTTGACATCATGGATGAGAGATGGGAATAAAAACCATAATAAATATAATTAGTGAGAGTTACATAATGGAGAGTTAGTGGAAATAAAATTTATGCAATGTACTTTACATTAATACAAATATTTATAAATAAAAAAATAAAAGAACATAATATAGATTTGCATTATTTTTTCTTTTTGTGAAGGGCAAACATAACCATTCATATTTTCAATAGGAAGGTGAACAAAACAATAAATTTATGAATTCACTCCCACATGAAATTGATATAAATCATCATTTAAATTTAATGTAGGGATAAAACCGTAATCTAACTTTTGTCTAACATTCTTCGCACTTTTAGGTTGCACATTTGTTCCTTAATGTTATTATAAAAATTTTATATATTCAAAAAAAATTAAGTTATGAATTAACAAATTTTATGGTATAAAAAATATAAATATGTTTCTTGATCTTAAAGAATATTACATCAGACAATAATGATAATGAACAATAATAACAACAACGTGACAATCCGAATTTTTAAAATATCATATAAATACTTAATAGTTTGAGTCATTTTGTGGAAATTGAAATGATAACACACATTTAATACTATAATTAAAATTAAAGTTAACATTCAAAAAAAAAGTACTATAATTAAAATATTTATCATTGAGTTATTTAAAGTTTCAGTCATTTTGTGAAAATTGAAACGGAAAACACACATTTAATACTATAATTCAGATATTTAAATGATTTTAAAAAAAAATTCTTATTTCATATTATTCACAATAAGTATTAAACAGAAGAGTAACTCCAAGAAATTGAAAAGACTACAATAAATTTAGTTTCTCAATTAAATAATTCATTATAAAATATTCAATGTTCTAAAAATATTTATTGTAATATAAGTTTATTTTTTAGTAAATAAATATTATAGAAAAGGTTTTAACTTGAAGGATAAAAACAAAAATAAATTTAGTTTATCAATTAAATAATTCATTGTAAAATATTCAATATTCTAAAAATATTTATTGTAATAGAACTTTTAGTAAATAAATATTATAGAAATAGTTTTAACTTGAAGGATATAAAATGGAAGAGTAACTCCAAGAAATTGAAAAGACTACAATAACTTTAGATTCTCAATGAGATAATTCATTGTTAATTCTAAAAGTATTTATTGTAATATAAGTTTACTTTTTAGTAAATAAATATTATAGAAATAATTTTAACTTTAAGGGTAAAATGGTAATTCAACTTTTCACTTGAGATCTTCCCACTTTTAGTAATATATGATTCCTTTTTTTTCATATCTAGTTATTCTCCTTACGGGTTTTTGAGACGAGGGTTCCCAGGAAACAGCCTCTCTACCTCTGAGGTAGTGGTAAGGTTTGCATACATTTTCCCCTCCCCAGACCCCACTTGTGGGATTTCACTGGGTATGTTGTTGTTGTTGTATCATCAGTAAGTGCAGCATGCTTGACCAAAACCATGTAAAACAGTCCACCTAGAATGAAGCTTTGAATTTCCATATCATCTTCCATGGCCAACCTCCTTGTTGTAAGCCTGATTTCAGAGACTTCCTATAAGCTGATCCAACTGAAAATCTCACTTGTTTGTCTGGAACCCAAACTAGTTGATCCTCACTAGTATTGAAAGCCTTGCATTGTTCAGAGGTGTTAAAATTCCACCCCTGATCAACTCTCATCTCTTTGATAGTGGCCTTGCCCTGGAAACTCAAACAGAAAAGATCAGGAAAACTGATTTTTAGAGGTCCCTATCCCACCCAGCTTTCCTCCCAGAACAAGGTCTTCCTTCCATCTCCAACCTTGATCTTACAGTCATCTATCAATTTTGGCCACAAATTCCTTATTGATCTCTGTTAGAATAGGAATAGGAACAAGAATAATATCTATAATCCTACTTAAAATAGGAATAGGAATAACAATAGTATATAGAATCCTACTTGGAAAAGGAGTCAATATAGTATCTATAAATAGGGTCTCAATGTAATAATGTTGGGACACAATTCAATAATATTCTCCACCAATATTTCTCACATGGTTTCAGAACTTTTACGGTCCTGGTAGAATATCAAAGAGCTTTCGTTGCCGGCGGGCAACTATGACCCATAAATGTCGTGTGTCTGGCTAATGTTTATGTTAGCAAAAAAAATTAGATCATTATGTATCTTTTTGGTGGCTATTTTTCTCATATCTAATTTGCGTAGCACCGTGCATCTTTTCGGTGATTACTTTTTCATATTTGATTTGTGTAGCACCGTGCCATCTTTTCAGTGACTATTTTCTCAAATCTAATTTGCGTAAGGTTGTGCAATCATTCCGATCTTACCCATATAATTCTTTCTTTGTGGGGTTGTGTCATCATTCCGACCCTTTCTCAATTTATGACCACTTTCAACCATCAAATCTAATAATTTGGCTCATGAGCAAGTTCCGACAAGTTTTAAAGTGACTTTCTTGGAGCAATTTTGAGATGATCCAGATTGTCATTCTACATTGACCTTTTAATCAATTGAACATTAAGAATGTTTTTCTCCATAATGATCTCGAGGAAGCAATCTATATGGAGCAACTACTTGATTTTGTTGCTCAGGGGGAGTCTGGTAGTCTTGTATATCGATTGTGTAAGTCACTTTATAGTATGAAATAATCTTCTGAGCTTGTTCGGGAAGTTCAACACTGCAATTCAGGAATTTGTTATTTGTGTTTTATCATCATTATGCATCAAATTCAGTATTTTATGAGAAGACTAAACACATTGAGATTGATTGTCAATTTTGCGAAGTCGAGTGATCAACTAGCAAATATCTTACCGAGTTCTTCATTGGTCATCGTATTAATTACATTTGAACAAGCTAGGTACATATGACTTGTATGCACTAGCTTAAGAGGAGTGTTAGAATAGGAATAGGAACAAGAATAATATCTATAATCCTACTTAAAATAGGAATAACAATGATATATAGAATCCTATTTGGAAAAGGATAGTATAATAGTATCCTAGTTGGAAAAGGAGTCAATATAGTATCTCAATGTAATAATGTAGGGCACAATTCAATAATATTCTTGTCCAATATTTCTCACAATCTCCACGGACCAATACCATATGGTTGTCAAGCTTCTTTGCTAATCCACCTGTTCTCCATGCCATATCTTGACTTGATTGTCTCCTTCCATAAGGATTGTTCTTGAGAAGCAAACCTCCACAAACATTTCATTAGTAGGCTGTTATTTTGAATCTTCAGATTCCTTGTCTGAATCCCCCTTGTTTCTTGCTGGCTATGACTTGATCCCATTTAACCAAATGGATCTTGTGATTGTTTGGATCATAGTTATCTTGCGACAAAAGTTTCTTTTAATGGCATCCAGTCTGTCTGTTACATTAGCTAGCATAGGAAATAATGACATCAAGTAGGTAGAGCATCTAAGACCCTGTTATGAGAGTAACTCTACCACCCAAGGATAAATGTTGACTTCTCCAGTTGACAAGTTTCTTCTCACATTTCTCCAACACATTGTTCCAGATATCATTTGATTTGTTCTTGTCCCCAATGGCATGCCAAGGTGCACATTAGGCAACTGTCCAATTTTTCCACCCAAAATATCTACCAAACTGTCTATCCTAGCTACCTCATTTACTGGGTAAATGAAACCTTTACCCCAATTGATGTGTGGGCCTGAAGTTGCTTCAAACAGAATCAAGGTGACTCTTAAATATTTCAGTTGATTGTTGTCTGCATCACAAAAAATTAAAGTGTCGGCATGTTGCAGGTGAGTGATGGCTAGACCTTGTCTGTCATCCATGATAGCATTAAAACTTCTTATTCAACTGTTTATTTGAGATAGATATCCTTAACATATCATTAAGTCCCTCCATTGCTAGTATGAATAGAAAAGGGATAAGAGGTCCCCTTGTTTCAAACCTCTCTCACAATTGATGAAACCAGAGGGTGATCCATTGATCAACATAGAGAATTTCACAGTAGCAGTGTATAATTTGATCCAATATATCCACTACTCACCAAAGCCCATACTCTCCATCTAAGTTGCTCAGACTCGAGCGCGGGTGTCCGATACGGGTGCGGATCTAGAGGTCGGATCCTTCATGGTCTAATTTTTAAGATTCAGGGATATGGATCCATGTATGGATACGGGTGCGGGGATTCGCATAAAAATAATTAAAATATCTAAAAATAGAGTGATAAAACCTAAATTATGAGATATTATGTGGAAAACATGAAGAGAATCCTGGAAGGAGATTAAAAGAAAAGGAGTGACATAGAAATTTCTATATAAAAGGTATTCCCTTTTCTTCAATTTCATCTTAGCTTTTGTATTGATTCCAGAAATCATTAGAACTGTCTAAACGTTCCCCATCGATTTTGGTCAAAGTACTTGAAATCGGTTGACCAAATCGGACGCGGATCCCACACCCACACCCATGTTGTGTCGATATGAGTGCGGCACCAAAAGTGAAGAGTCCGAGCAACTTAGCTCTCCATAGTTTTCAAGAGGAAGCCCCAGTGTATATCTTAGGCTTTCCCCATGTCCAACTGATAGAGGATGCCCAGAGTATTGCTAATTTTTCTCATAGCTACACATTCATTAGCTATCAAAGTAGCACCCATGATGTGCCTGCCCTTGATAAAAGCCATTTGTGAGCATCCACCAATTTAGATATCGCTTTTTTCAACCACAGTCAACACCGTTGAGATAATCTTGTAGATGCTACCTATTAGGCTAATAGGTGTAAAGTCCTTCCCCTCCTTGGCCCCAACTTCTTCGGAATCAGGGCTATGAAGTTAGCATCAAAGCTCCTTTCAAAAATATTCTGATCATAAAAATTTTGTATTGTTGCAACCACTCTTTGCTTATTACTTCCCAACAAAAGGTGAAAAAAGTCATGGTGAATCCATCAAGGCCCGGTGTTTTATCCCTAGAACATGCCATGATACAGTCTTTTATCTCTTTTTCACTAAACTAGCTTTGTAGCATTAAGTTGTCTTCTTCACAGATTACAGACCCTGATCTGGGATTAATCTGAGGCTCTATACCTTTGTTTCTGTGTAAACGCTCTGATAAATCTTGACAATCTCCTCTTTTATCACTCTTGGATCCCTTGTGCATTCACCATCTACTACCAACCTGTCAACGTTGTTGCATCTCCCATGACAGTTTGCAGTTCTATGAAAAAACCTCACATCTTTGAGCCTCCACGCCACCTCCTCCCTTTTAGCACTTTCTTCAAACAAAACTGTGAAAACAACTCTAATGCAGGCCTCATCATCTGAAAGTTGTCTCTGGTCCTGTATCATGTCCAGTGCTGCCGGTTGGCTTAGGATACTCTGCTTCTAGAGTCCCAGATTGCCTTGGTTAGTTTTGCTCCACTCTTCTAATTTACCTTTCAAATACTGAATGTTTCAGCTAAAATAAAATCAGCTCTACCTCACCAAGTATGGGAGTCCCACCAGAACTTTACTTTCCCCTTGAAATGTTTTGTTTGAATCCACCAGTTCTCAAATTTGAAATATGAATTGGACCTTTCCCAATTGCCACAATCAAGAAACAAAGGGCAATGGTCTGAAGTGACTCTTTGTAGGGTTCATTGTTTGATATTTTGAAGGTTGTTTCCCATTCCTCTGAAATCAGAAACTTGTCTAGCCTGGTTGCTGTGTCATGGCCATCTCCTCTCTTCCAAGTGAAATTGTTTCCTGCTAGTGGTAAATCCACTAACTCCATGTCTTCTATGAATTCTGAAAAGTCCGTCATAGCCTTATTGAATCTGGTACAATTTTTTTTCTTCGAGGGGAATCTAACAGTGTAGAAATCACCCCCAACACCCAAGGGCCTGAGTATAGTCCTCTTACAGATCCCAATTCCCACCAAACCTCCTCCTTTCTCCTACTATTTGGAGCATAAACTCCTGACATATGCCAACTGAAATCTTGTGATTTTCCCATAAATTTATATGTAATGTCATATGCCCCAATATTGCAGATCACCCCTTCCCAGATTCTACAATCCCATAATATAATGATGCCCCCACCCCACCCCCACCCCGTGGTTCCACTTGCTTCTAATTGCACAAAACCTCACCGATTTGTTTGCCCATAAATCTTTGATGAGATTCCTTATATCCCCTTGCAATTTGTTTTCTGAAGACAGAAACATCAGCTTTCCAGTTCTTTATCACACTATAGATCATGAGTCTATTCCTAACATTATTAGGACCCCTCGGTAAAGGAGACAACATTGACTTTCATTGATTTTGGTCGATGTTGCATCCCCCCCGCTCCTCAAACTATCAACGAAATTCTTACTAGATTCCAGCCTCTTCAATTCCGTAGATCCTTTTGTTTAGGGATTCACCATAACTAAGTCTTTGTTACTTCGGCGGAGCTTTGTCTCTTCACATCAATTTCATGAACAGTTCCTCCGCTATCTCCTCAAAACCTCTGAAGTACACCTCAAATTCCTCTCCCAGTCTGATTATATTTTGTCGAGCTCAAAGAGGGGTTGATATATCAAGAACGGTCCCATATTTTCTGGCAATTCTACTGAATTCAAAGGGATTGCCTTCTACATTTAGGGCCCAAATTTCCTTTCTTCCTTCCTCTGCTAGTTCAGCTACGTCATTCTTACTGTCCACCTGGATAATAGACATGGCATCCTCATCGACTAGTCTCTCAAGATGAAAATCTTGGTATCATCTTCTTTGCTGGAGTGTGTGAGCTCTGGCAATGGAGAGTTGATTCTTCTTCCTCTATTTTGTTGAAGAAGAAGGGTTGGGGCTATTCGGATGAGCTTTTATTTCATCACTTAACAGGTCATTTGGGCTTTTAAGTTCTGATAGAATTCCAAGAGATTTGCCATTTGGGCCACTACGTCTTCGCCCAAATTCCTCCGGTCCAACTCCTTTCCCTAGCACTTTCATTAAACCAGAAACATGTACCATCCCATGTGATTCTGTTACACATGGAAAGTCACGTGTTGGAGCAACTAAAGAATTCAAAAGTTGTTGGGACTCTAATGTACCCATGGAGTCTACCACCTCTGTGAAGGTCAAGTTTCCCCCTCCCTCTACATCATAGGGTTTCTTAGTTATCTGCCTGTCTGAAGCCAGACTCTCCTTTGATCCATTAGTTATTATCCTCGACAGAGCTTTGATCCAGATTTGAATCTTGAAAATCTTCCCTTCGTGAAACCAGTGTTATCAAAGGCACGCTTAAGCCATAAAGAGAGGCTCAAAACGTGCTGCTTAATGCGCGCTTCAGTGTCGTCTTCAAAGGCATACTTTTCCTTGTCAATGAACCTTTTCTAAAGAGACGGCAATAAACAATTGATATTTCACTTTTTCGTAATTATTTTTCAATTTCTTCGTTCATATACTCCCTCAATCCCAATTTATGTGGCACTTTTCGGATTTCGAGATTCAAACAAGTCTATCTTTGACCGTAATTTTTTTCATATATCTTTTAAAAATTTAAATTGTCAATTATTGTGACTTATATTACTTTTTACATAGTTTACAAATATATAAATTTCATTTCAAAAACTTTGAAGATTACATGCCCATATTCTCGATCAAACTTAAACTGTTTGACTCTCGAAAAACAAAAAGTGCCACATAAATTGGAACAAAGGGAGTATTTGACATTCATGCTTACAAGTTATTAGTCTTCGACGAAAGATATATATTCGTATTTTTTCTCCCTTTGCGCCTTTGTCCCATTAAAGCCCATGTTTTATTTGCATTTTGCTCTTAAAGCCAAACGGACCTTAGAGCTTTTTTGCGCTTTTTGCTTTTGATTACACTGCCTGAGACAGCTCCACCTCCTTCAGGACGATACATCATCTCCTCTTACCTTCAACCCCGCCCATTCCAGATGATTTTGGACTCTGTTTCCTCCTCTTTTTGAATCCAGTTGCCACAAAGTTCACCGATGTCTTTGAATATCTTTTGGGACCCAGAATTGGAGTGACCTATCGATCTGATCCACAGTTGCTCCATATTTCCCATTATAGAATATGACATAATGACATCAGCAACCACCAGTTAAGATGGAACTTATGGTTCTTCTAGAACCAACTTCCTTTATGCCGCGGTCTTCATCCATCTTGGTGGGAAGCTCAAACAGAACCTGATTGTGACACATCTCATAGATTAGATGCTGACGCCGTGATGATGCTTCAAGGTGCTTGACGACCATCGGCGAATCTCTGACGGTGTGATATTTGTGATCTCCTCTAGGAGACTACCTACAAAACTCCTAACTAGCAGTTCACTTTGGGTTTTCTGGCGACATCAGTATTAATTAAAAAGTTCCTTTTCAATGAGTTCTCACGGCATTCATTTCTCTTGTAGTCCATTTATTGTTCTTGACATAGCAGAGTATAGTAGTCCTTCCTCTGTAATTCGATGTATTAATAGCTCTGTCCTTTTCCCTTTAGCGTTTATGAACTTCGTTATTTTGATTGCAATGTCCAACCATCCTGAGTTGAAAGTCCACTCAGGGATGATGATTATTGCTCTCCTTTTCCCTTGGATATTAATAATACTGATGTAACAACCAGATTTGTTGAAATTTCTTGAATAGATATCAAAATAGCATATATATAAGGTACCTTTGGAAGTCAAAATAGCATCAATATCACTTTTATTCCCTCGAGTAACCGAGAAACACGCATTTAAGAGCATGGGGAGCTAACTTATCGTTTCCTAGAGTAAGGTTATGGACAAAGCATGTGCTCCCAAACACACAAGGTGGAAGAGAAAACAGAGGTGAGTGGCAAAACCAAAGACTATGGAACTTGATTTTGGATAGCTGAGGATGGCATACGATTAAAAAGATAAAAAGATGTGAGAACTGCATTACACCAAAAATGCAATGGAATGCTAGATTGTAATTTGTATGAGTAGGGTACGAGTCAGTCTTAATGAGATGACTATTCTTCTTTTCAGCTACCCCATTTTGTTGAGATGTGTAAGACAAAGATGTTTTGTGAATGAACCGATGAGAGTTTTTGACCTGCTGAAATGGAGAGATAAATACTCTGGGCAATATCACAATGAAATGTGTAGATATAAGCCCTTTGATTTTGGATTTCACCGTGAAAGGTCTTGAAAAATAGAAAATAACTAAGATTGATTTTTCATCATGAATATCCAAGTGCACCTGGAATAATCATCAATGAAATTGACCAAGTAACGAAATCTCAAGGTAGGATTGATCCGCCTAAGAATATGAATAAATTAAAGTGAACGGCGATTCTTCCTAATTATTATGAAGTCGGAGGGAAATGAAAGCGAGTATGCTTACCGTATTGACATGACTCACACTTAAGAGTTGACACATGAGACAAACCAAGTGCTATTTTTCTGAAGCTATGATAAATTGGAATGTACCAACTGTCTGTGTAATAAATCAGAAGTTAGTAAATGGACAGGTGTTGAAGAAGACAAGATGTGAGTCAGTTTGGAAGGATAAAGGCAATACAGTCCATGTGATTCACACCCGGTACCCAATGATCCATTCTAGATTGTGTTCCTGTAAAAAACAAAGTCATCTAGAGATAAAACAGAGCAGTCAAGTGAATTTTCTAAGCGACTACAATTAAAATGACTTTCAGGAACATAAAGAACTGAATTCAAAGGTATGGAAGAAAGAGAACTAGATTGACCTCTCTCAGCTGCCAAGGCTTGAGACCTATTGGCCATTGTGATTAATGGAAGAGATTGAGGAAGAAGTGAAAACAGATTTATCACCAGAAATGTGATCGGACGCTCCTGAATCAATAGTCCAACTACAGGAAGAAGCAGACTGAGAGATAAAAATCATGCTACTACCTCTCTGAACAACTCAGCATATCATGGAGAATGTTTGTTTACTTGCTTTGTACGGAAGGAGCTGAATATAATCTGATAGGAACTAGGTGATTTCTTCTCTGTTCTTACCTCGGTGAACAGAGTCACCTTGTACCTGTTATAGTACCTGCTGTTGGTGGGAGATGGCAGGTATCCCGTGGAATTTGTCGAGGTGCACGCAAGTTAGCCCAGATAACAGTTATAACTAATATATATATATATATATATATATATTCAGAACATGTGGCTGGTATACCACAATAATAAAACTTCCTTTTATTTTTTTGATTCAGATCGGATTTATGTTGGCTTCGTTGAGAGGCTTACGTAGTTTGTTACGTCAACTCCAAAAGGATAAGTTGTGTTGGAATTGATACAATTCCGTGGAGTTCATAATTGCATAAAAGGAGTCAAAGTAGTGGTTGAAGCGCGTTGAGGCACTTCTTTAACGGTTCCCGTACGCCTGGCTTGCCGGCCCGCTCTGAAGAAGTCATGATTTATAAGACTCAACATAGGTGGATATATATTTCCTCTAGCATAATTAGACTAGGGAAGACTGTGTTGTGTCCCTCAACACTTTAATAAGACAATACCAACCAAGACTTTTAAGGAAAGATAGGCTTAAGAGAAGAGGCCGGAGAAACTTGTTGAAAAAGACATACAACCTTGGCAGGAACGACATTCCGCGAAACATATCACTCATGTTCCATTAAGTTCTTTAATTACGTGGGTGGTGTAGCAACCGAGTTCAACAATGAAGTAAGGCTCAAGAGAAGAGGCTAGGGAGGATTGATACACTTCGTTGTCCATTGGGGGGGGTGGGGTGTATATATGTATATATATTAATTATATATATAAATATATACATACATATATATATACAAGTATATATACCTATATTTACATATACATACATACATACATATAGATATATATATATATACATACATACATATATATACACACACATATACATACATACATAGATATATATATACACTCACACATACATACATACACACACATATATATATATATCCAACAAAGAAACCATTCGACTATTCAACTTTATTGGATCCCATTTTGCTGCAACCAAGTTTCTAACAAATAAAATTAGCAAATAACCTCAAGTAATAGCGAAACTAGATTTGTCAAAGAAAAAGACAGGGAATAATAATAATCCCAAGTACTGAAACTAGTCTAAATTAAGAGCTTGCCGAAACCAGAGAAAACATTGCCGAAAAGTTAACCGCCCAGGAAAACAAAGCTCTCGGGCACAGTTTCCAAAACCCTTCTCTCTCATACTTTCTAGGAGGGAGGTTGAAACTTCTTTCCGGTGTCTTTTCAACCAGAAAACCTTCCACTAACCTTAATCTACCACATTCGGTAGTAGGTCTCCACTCCCATTTTCTTCTATATCAGCTTGAGGCTTTTACAACTTGATATACAAGATGGAAGAAGACAGAATTTAGTTCAATGCAAGCTTCAAGTCATTTGACATTACTCGACAGGCAGTCGGTAGAGACACTTGATTTGAATGGGTGGAGTGCAGTCGAAACATGATAAGAAGGCCCAATATGAACCCTAAGGTAATGAGATGGATTTGTAACATCCTCAAAGAAGCATCCAGAAATGAGAAGACCACGTCTAGAAGATGGAAGACTAAGGAAAATCTACCTGAATATTTCTGCACAAGAAAGTCAAATGAATATGGCAGATATATGAGCATCCTTTCACTGCATGGTCTAGAGAGAACAATCATTATTATCCCTGAGTTAGCCTTAAAGGCAGGATGGAAAGAGATAACATTTAAGATAGAAAGGTTCATTCAATGCTCCAATCATATGACATTGGCTGAACAACCAAGATTCATTAGAGAAGATTTATCAGCTGGGAGAGTAAATAGAATTCAAATCTTCACGATTCGATAGTGACAGCTAGCAATGGAGGCATCAAAATCAGTTTACCCCCTGGAGTGAAGGACACTGGGTTGTACAAGAGGTGCCTGGTGGCATCTATCGAAGAAGGAGAAATTGAGATACCATCACTATCAGACATCATCAGGAAGTGGTCTTCGATCTCATGGAAAGCTGTATTTGGAATCAATGTTCATGAAATGCGCAACATGTTTCTTTTTTAATTTCCAAATAGGAATATGGCAGAGCAAATAATTCAGACGGAATGGAGATGGAAGAAAACCAAGGTCGGTCTTCAATGGTGGAATCCAGTAACTGATTGTGTACCGGCAACTCAAAAACCAACCACCACTTGGATTCGTGCTTTGGCAGTGCCATTGCAACTCTGGTATCAGCATGTATTCAGAGAGATTGGGAATCTATGTGGAGGTTGGGTCTCAACAGAAAAAGAGACAAATTTGAAGAACCACTTAAAATGGGCAAGAATTCAAGTTATAGGGGATGGAGGTAACTGTCCAAATGAAAAGAGATGGAATCAAATTTTTCACCCCTATCTAGGTGGAAATGAAGATTAGATTTCTTAAAGCCTTGCCAGAAATGGAGAAAGCTGGTGAAGGATCCAAAGCTCTGTTAAATCCTTTGGACCCTTGGACAAAAGGAGTCCTTGGTACTAGGAAAGGACAAGAGTATAGGTCAAACTCTGTTGTAGGACAGGTAGACCACGTGGGAGGTACAGACACAGCTGGATGCCACTTAAAAGATTTAAACAAGTCATGTGAGGAGGAGGTGGTGACTTTAAAGTCTCAAAAACAGTCTTTGGGCCTACTGAATAGGGGAATTAAGGGGAATGGACCTGATACACCAGCCCAAGTCATTTTTAATGACTTCAGAAGTCCAACATCAGAAGGCCTTTTTGATCCTCACTTAGTAGAAACAACTGGATACAGTGCTCTGGCTTCAGAATCTTCTAATCAGGAAACCGAAGCGACACTAGGAAAAATATCAAACAATCCAGCCGTCGATAATAATCTGAAGGAAATGGCGATAGAAATTGCCAGCGACAAAGTAGGGGCAGAGGATCAAATTTTGTCTGACCATCAGATGATCACTGTCTCATGCAGCGATACAGAAATTGAAGAATGGGTGGATGAGGCGATACCTTTAGCTACCGAAGCAGCTACAAAGATCTTTGACAAGGAAAAGTCCACGGCAGTTTGGGTCCGAAAAAATGTAATCAAGCTCGGGAAAATGTTTGGAGCTGACATTAAAGGTCATGAAGAGGAAGCCCTGGCGCTCCTTATGCAAATTGACGCATGCAGACAAATCAGAAGGATGGAGACATCATCAGAAATCAAAAGAAATAGATTCAAAGGCACCAATGAATTGAAGAATTAAATTACTTTTGATGTGAAGTTCAAAACTAGTGAGGGCAGGGGTGTAGGGAAAGAAGGTATAAGATCTAAATCATGAAGCTCAACCTAGTGTCTTGGAATGTTAGGGGACTTAATGATGGGGGGAAAAGAAGAGTGGTAAAGAGTTGCATAGAACAATGGAAGGCTGACATTGTGTGTCTTCAGGAGACTAAACTACAAGGAGACATTCAAGAGGCAGTGAAGCAAATATGGGGAGGGAGATGGGTTAAGTATGCTTGTCTAGAAGCAAGTGGTACCAGGGGAGGGATCATCATGTTATCAGATAGTAGAGTTTGGAAGGGAGAGGTGCAACAAACAGGTCTACATACTTTAACTTGCAGCTTTGAAGTCTTGCTCCAAAACTTTAACTTTCACATTACAGGGCTGTATGCACCAAATTGCAATGTGGAAAGAAGGGAGGTATGGGATGAATTAGGGGCTGTCAGAGGTTTAATGGAGGGACCTTCGACAGTTTGTGGGGATTTTAATGTTTGCAGGTACCCAACAGAGAAGAGGAACTGCCAAAGGAGATCCTCTGCCATGATAGAATTCTCAGATACTATAGAAGACCTGGAGCTTATTGATTTGCCACTTGAAGGAGGAACACATACTTGGTTCAGAGGAGATATAAACAATGTTGCTTCAAGGATAGATAGAATTCTATTCACAACTGAGTGGAGTGAACAATTTAGTATAATAAAGCAAATTGTTCTACAAAGACTGACTTCAGACGATGTGCCTATAGCTTTACATTGTGGACAATGGGATCTGAGAAAATCCTATTTCAAGTTTGAAAACTGGTGGCTAAACACAAAGGGATTTGTAGATAAAATCAGGGCCTGGTGGAATTCTTTTGCATATGCAGGGAAACCTGACTACATTTTAGCATGCAAATTGAAAGCACTGAAGGGTAAGCTCAAGGAGTGGAGCAAGGAAGATAAAGGAAATCTGTTTCTACAAAGATCCAACCTTTTAAACAAGATGGCAACTCTAGACTATATTATGGATAGTAGAGTACTAACAGAAGAAGAGGCTGCATTAAAGGCAGCTACTTTCCTGGAGTATGAAGAGCTACTCAAGAATGAAGAGCCTGCATAGAGGCAAAGATCCTGGATTTTGTGGTTAAAAGAGGGTGACAACAACACTAAGTTCTTCCATAACTCAGCTAACGCACATAAGAGAAGTAATTATATTGATTAACTGGAAGTACAAGGTGAGATAGTGAAAGAGCCAGACAGAGTAAAGGAGGAGAGCATACAGTTCTATAAGAAGTTGTACACAGAAACAGAAAGATGGAGACCGGTAGGAAACATGATAAACTGTTCTACAATTTCAGAAGCAGAAAATGCACTATTACAAGCCAAGTTTGACAAGGTGGAGGTGATCAACTGCCTGAAGATTTGTGATATAGGTAAAGCCCTTGGACCTGACGGATACACAATGGGTTTCTTCATCAAATGTTGGGAAGTTCTAAAACATGACATTATGAATGCCTTTCACACTTTCTACGAACATGAGATATTTGAAAAGAGCTTCAATGCAACATACATTGCACTGATTCCCAAAAAGAAAGGAGCAAAGGAGTTAAAAGACTTTAGACCAATTAGCTTGGTAGGCAGCTTCTATAAGCTTTTGTCTAAAGTGTTTTTTTTTTTTTTTGAGGAAAGGTAACTGTATTCATTTCAAAGAGTTCATCATCCAAAAAGACAATGAATGGAAACTTACATCCCACCCCAGAGGGTATATGACAAGTTTCCTATGAAATCTACCAAATCTACAACCTCCCCTATCAGGCTACCTTTACACCAAAAAACAAAAAACTTAAACAATTCATTTTGATTCTCTGCAAGCTTGATTTTTGGACCTCAAAACGTCTTGAGTTTCTCTCTTTCCAGAGAGTCCACCAGATGCAAGCAGGGATGGTTTTCCACCAGTGTTCTTCCTTTTGTCTGCTCCCAATTCCTCTCCAACTGTTTAGTAACTCCTTTGTTGTGGCAGGCATCACCCAATTAACTCCCAGTACAGCAAGAAACATACTCCATAAAATCCTAGCTATTTTGCAATGTAGGAAAAGATGATCATTCACTTCAGCTTCCTGCTCACACATTACACATCTTGAATTGATCTGCCATCCTTTTTTCTGTAAGACATGGGTTAAACAAGCCTTTCTACATACCAACCAGGTGAAACAGGCAACCTTAGGGGGACTTTTCCAAGTCAGTTTCCAAGGCCACCTATCATGCCCTGGCTGCAAAGAGTTGAAGCTCCAGTAGCAAGACTTAACTGTAAACAACCCCTTGGCTTGAATTTTCCATCTCACACTATCAGGCCTCATAGACAAGCCTGGGTGTGAGTGGAGAATTCCCAGCAACCTAGAAAAATCCCCGACCTCCCAGTCATTAAGAGCTCTTCTGAAGATTAAATCCCACCCTTGTGGGCTCCAGACTTGGACAACACTGGCCTTTTTTTGTAGACTTAGAGTGTATAGTTGAGGGAAGGAAACTCTAAGACTACCCTCTCCAACCCATACCTCATTCCAATAATCAGTCTTCAGACCATTTCCCACATTGATTGAGATGTTGTTATTGAAACTGGTCCATAGTCTCCTTATGGTTTTCCACACACTGCATCCAAAAGTGCCCAGAGCTTCCATAGTAGTCCATTGAGAGAGTAAACCATACTTCTCTTCTATGTATCTCCTCCAGATGGCCCTTTCTTCTGTGCAGAATCTCCAAAGCCATTTCTGCAAAAGAGAGTTGTTTCTGCATCACAGAAAATTAGGGCATCATCTGCATAAAACAGGTGAGCTACTTCTGGATCCTCTCCTCTGCCTATCTCAGCAATGAAACCTCTCACCCACCTGTTTGTCTTAGCTATCCTGAGCATATGGTTTAAACCCTCCATAGCTAGTAGAAACAGAAAGGGTGATAGAGGATCACCTTGTCTGAGTCCCCTGCAGGATTGGAAGAAGCCCTTAGTGTTGTCATTTATTATTAGGGAGAATCTTCCAGTTGATATACAGACACTAATCCAATTGATCCATTTATTGCCAAATACCATGTCCCTTAGAATTTTAAGAAGAAAATTCCAATTAACGTGATCATAGGCCTTCTCAATGTCCAGCTTACACAAAATCCCTGGTTTCTTCTGCTTATTTCTTGAGTCTACCCGTTCATTTGCCAGCAAAGAAGCATCCAGTATTTGTCTTCCTTGCAGAAAAGCCATTTGGTGCTCATCCACCAGCCTCCTTATTACTGTTTTCAGCCTTTCAGTTAGGAGCTTGGAGATGATCTTGTATACCCCTATAATCAAACTAATAGGCCTAAAGTCCTTAATTTCAACTGCCCCTGGCATCTTTGGGATTAATGCCACAAAAGTGGCATTGAAGGCCTTTTCAAAGACTCCCCTTTGATGAAAGTTTTGGATAGTCTGCATCAAGTCTTCCTTCAAAAATCCCCAACACGTCTTGTAGAACTGCATAGTAAAACCATCAGGGCCCAGAGCCTTGTCACCATCACAATTTTGGATAACTTGAAGCACCTCTGTCTCTGTAAAAGGTCTTTGCATCCATTCATTCTCCTCATTGGTGATCGTAGGGCAACCTCTAAATTCAAATGAGGGTCTCCATGTTTCAGTCTCAGTATACAAATTAGAATAAAACTCTAGCAGAGCACTCCTGATATCCTCCTCCTCCTGAATTTCTTCTCCCTTTACAACCAGCCTGTCAATTGTATTGTATCTTCTATGAGCTGTGGCTACCCTCTGGAAGAACTTGGTATTTCTATCCCCTTCCTTCAACCAGAGGGCTCTTGATTTTTGCCTCCATTTCTCTTCCTCCTATTTTGCCAAGTTTTCAAATTCCACCAAAATTGTTGCCCTGACCATCAGCTCTTCAATTGATAGTTCTCTATCTTCCTGAGCTTTATCCAAGTCTGAAAATTCTTCCAGCAGTTTACTTTTCCTGGCAGCCATTTCAGCGAGAGTCGCTCTACTCCAAGACTTGAGTTTCTGTTTCAGTAGCCTTAGTTTGTTGCACAATCTGTAGTTTGGGCATCCTTCCACTTTGAACCCTTCCCACCATTCCCGAACCATCTCCTTAAATCCCCTGATCTTGAGCTACCAATTCTCAAATTTGAAATATGAGTGCCTGTGTTCCCATTCACCACACTCCAAGATTATGGGGTTGTGATCTGAAGTTACTCTAGGTAAAATTCTTTGTCTAATCTTTTTAAAACTTTCCTCCCACTCTGATGAGAATAAAAATCTGTCCAATCTTGCATTATTTGAGTGGTTTGCTCCCAGACCCAAGTATATTCGCTCCCAACTAGAATAGGGTCATGTAACTCTAGATCCTCAATCCACCTAGAGAAATCAGTCATAACATTGGTGGTTCTCGAGCATCCCCTTCTCTACCCCATTCTCCTGACTGTGTTAAAATCTCCCCCTACCACCCATAACCCTCCACACAGACTTTTCATAGCTGTCAGTTCCTCCCAACACTCAAGCTTCTCCTTCCTGGTGTGAGGAGCATAAACACCCGTGAAGGACCAGCTAAGAGAGTTAATATTTCCCTTCTTCAATCCTGGTGCCCTTCCACATCCTGTTGTCACACATTAGAAGGATCCCCCCTTTGCTGCTATCAGCCTACTTGGATAAATTGGTAGACTCCCAGCAAATGGCTTTCATTCAAGGCAGACAAATTATGGATGTTGTGTTGATAGCTAATGAAGCAGTAGACTCAAGACTTTCACAGAAGATGCCTGGAATCCTATGCTAATTGGATATAGAAAAGGCTTGTGATCATGTGAATTGGGGGTTTCTAATCAACACCCTCAGGAAAATGGGCTTTGGGGAGAAGTGGATTAAATGAATCAAATTTTGCATTTCAACTGTAAAGTTCTCAGCAATGATTAATGGATCACCAGAAGGTTTTTTTCAGCGCAAAGGGGAATAAGACAAGGGGACCTTCTATCCCCTTTTCTGTTCATCCTAGCCATGGAGGGGCTCAATAACATGATTAAGACAGCAAGGATTAATGGCTGGTTATCTGATTTTGAAGTAGCTAAAAACAATGGAGAAAGTCTGGAGGCGACACACCTACAATATGCAAATGACACATTGATCTTCTGTGGTGCAGATGAGGAACAATTAAGATACTTAAAGAGTAATTCTAGTGCTCTTTGAAGGCATCTCAGACAAGCACATTAACGGGGAGAAGAGTCACATTTATCCCATTTACAATGTCCAAAACATTGAGCTCTTGGCCTCAATTCTGGGAGGAGAAGTTGGAACCCTACTCTCTATCTATCTAGGGATGCCACTGGGGGCCAAATCAAGATATACAACGAAATCAGGAACAATGTTCTGGAAAGTGAAAGGAAATTATCATGATGGAAAGCCCAATACTTGTCCCTTTTTTTTTGGGGGGGGAGGGGGGATACTCACTCTGATCAATGTTGTGTTAGATGCTAAGTTGCTCAGACTTTTCACTTTTGGTGCCGCACCCGTGTCGACACGACATGGGTATGGAATCCGTGTCCGACCTCTAGATCCACACCAGAGTCAGAGCAACTTAGGTTAGACGCTCTACCAACCTACATGCTTACACTTTTCCCCATACCAGCGCGGGGGGGGTACTCACTCTGATCAATGTTGTGTTAGATGCTAAGTTGCTCGGACTCTTCACTTTTGGTGCCGCACCCGTGTCGACACGACATGGGTGTGGGATCCGTGTCCGACTTCTAAATCCGCACCCGTATCAGACACCCGCACCAGAGTCAGAGCAACTTAGGTTAGACGCTCTACCAACCTACATGCTTACACTTCTCCCCATCCCAGCATGGGTAATACAGAGACTAGACAAAATAAAGAGAACCTTTTTTTGGCAGGGAAATAAGGATAGGAAAGGTTATCACTTAGTCAAGTGGAAAGAACTCATCTCAAACAAGAAACAGGGGGGCCTTGGCATTAAAAACCTGAAGAACCAAAGTAAAGCTTTAAAAATGAAGTGGTTGTGGAGATACGCTCACGAGACACACTCACTGGATGGATGGATGACCGAAGAAGCAAACAACCCTTATGGTGTCACTATTTGGAGATCTATCAGAAACTGGTGGCCCATTTTAAGTAACCACACTACCATTACTGTATGTGATGGTAAGAAAACCATCTTCTGGAAAGATAGGTGGTTAGGTAATTGGAGTCTTGCTGAGAAGTTCCCTGATCTGTTTGGTTTAGCTACCCATCAGTACAAAACAGTAGCTGACATGTGGGCATCCCAAGGCTGGGAGTTGATTTTCAGAAGAAGATTAAATGATTGGGAAGATCCCTAGACTAATTGAGTTTCTCAAAGTTCTTGAAGCTTTTCAAGGTCTAAAGAATGGAATGGACACACTAAGGTGGAATGAGGACAATAAAGGGGCTTACAAAATTAGTTCAGGGTACAACTTTTTGAATCGACAGTGGCACAACACTCCATCTGGCCATGGAAGCAAATCTAGAGAACTAAAGCACCTTTGAAGGTGGCATGTTTATCCTGGTTGTTAGCAAAAGAAGCGGTCTTGACACATGAGAACCTACGGAAGAGGAACAAAATCATAGTCACACGTTGTTGCTTATGTGGTGAGGCAGCTAAGACAGTGGGACATTTGTTTTGCATTGCAGAATCACTGACCAGCTATGGAAGATTTGCATCAATCTCAGAGGCATACAATGGACAATGCCTAGTAAGATTGTTGACACTTTGTCTAGTTGGGAAGAAGCTGGGAGGGAGCTAAAAATAGGAGCTACTGGAGAACCATCCTAGCTTGCATATGGTGGACCATTTGGAAGGAAAGAAATATTAGGTGTTTTGAAGACAAGAGCAGAAAAGTACAGAAAATTAAAACAGATTGTATTTTGCTTTTGTGTTTTTGGTGTACAAAGAGCTATCCCTATAGATGCAAAAATATCCTAGATGTGCTGGAATTTTGCTAGGATTAGGAGTTCTAATTTCATTGATGTATTTTGACCTACTGTAAAGGAGTTTAGCACTACCTAAGTGCTGAATGTCAATACAAATGTTACTTACTCAAAAAAAAAAAAAACACAAGTACATTGGCAAAAAAGGCAATAATTTCGGTCAAATTACCCTATCCAGGAAGGAAAATAGAAAAGCATATCATATACTTTAGCTCAGTAAACCATCCATAGCTTAAAGAGTATGTGGTGACAGAGGTGTGGAGGCCTTCTTTTGAATTCACAAATTGTCCTAATGTGAATGAGGAGGAAAAAGAATGGTTGCAAAGACCCTTTCAAAGACAGAAGTGTTGAATATTATCAATAAGTGTGCTGGAGACGGGGCTCCTGGGCCAGATGGCTTTACAATGGGCTTTCCTCAAAGAATGTTGATCAATACTGAGAGAGGATTTGATGCAAACTCTTCTGGCTAATGAGTTAGTGGATTCCAGAACCAAACTCAATAAGCCAGGCATTTTACGTAAGCTAGATATTGAAAAGGCATATGACCATGTCAATTGGATTTTTTTGGTTGAAAATTCTAAAAGACATGGGTTTTGGCAACAAATGGATTAATTGGATAAAGTTTTTTTATTTCAAATGTGAAGTTCTCCGTGTTGATCAATGGTAGTCCAAAAGGAGCCTTTCACTCTCAGAGGGGCTCTTTAGACAAGGAGATCCAATGTCACCTTTCTTATTCTTGTTGGTAATGGAAGATTTGAACCACATGATTAGAACAGCTAAATCAAATTATTGGAATAGGGGATTTGGCTCCAGTCCAATTAATGGCAATGGTTTGGAAATCTCCCACCTATTGTATGTTGATCACTCTGGGTTTTTTCATGCTGAAGCGGACCAGATTAGACATCTCAGGGTGATCTTGACTATCTTCGAAGCTGAGTTCTATCAGTCCAGTTTCCCAAGTTCCAAATATTCAATCTCTCACAAACAATTTAGGGTGTCTGCGTGGATCATTACCTACAAAGTATCTGGGTATGCCATTGGGAGCAAATAGCAAATCCATAGGAATATGAAACGAGGTAACTGAAAGATGTGAAAAAAAGTTGGCAAGTTGGAAAAGGCGGTACTTATCTTTGGGAATAGGTTTACTCTAATTAACTCTGTTTTGGAGGCTCTCCCTACGTATATGATGGCTGTCTTTCCTATCCCAAGAGGGGTATAAAAAAAGATATAGACAGAATGAGGAGAGATTTCTTATTGCAAGGTAATAAAAAAAAACAATAGTACTCATCTGGTAAAATGGGATGTGCTTACTCTCAGCAAAAAAAAGGGTGGATTAGGCATGAAAAAACTGAGATAGCAAGACAAGAGCCTATTACAGAAGTGGCTATCGAAGTACAGCAATGAGGATATGACACTTCGGAGAAATTTCATTAATCAGAAATATGAAATGGAATGCCAATGGATGAAGAAGTGACAAGTACTTACGGATGCAGAGTATGGAAGAGCATTAGGAATTTGTGGGATGAATTTTGGGTGAATGTGGCGATTTCAATGGGAGATGATAGTAAGACAGCCTTTTGGAAGGATCATTAGATTGACGACAGTAGTTTGGAATTCACTTTTCCTATTCTCTACTCTATAAGCTCACAAACTCACAACCTGATAAACAAAGTTTGGGATCAACAAGGATGGAACCTTATCTTTAGGAGCGCTCCGAATGATTGGGAAGTAGAAAGTTTTATTACCATGATCCAACTTATGGGAACTTTTGGAGGAAATGCAGGGCAACCTGATTGACTCAGATGGAGACTCAGTAACAAAGGTAATTTCTCAGTTAAATCAACTTTTCGGTTCAGGAATCATAATAGCTCCATGAATAGGGTTTGTCCTTGGAAACCGATTTGGAGAAGAAAACTTCTAGTAAAGGTATCTGTTTTGTCTGGCTAGTGGCAAGGAGAGCATGTTTAACGCAAGAAAAGCTACAAAGAAGAGGTCGTCCAATTTGTTCAAGGTGTCTACTATGTGATCGGGAGGGTGAAAGCAATGAACATCTTTTCTTACCTTGTAAGGCAATAATAAATCTGTGGCACATGTTCTTTTGTGTTTGGGGCATAAATTGGGCTATGCTGAGTTATACTATGGATCTTTTGAATCATTGGATGAATGTGAGAAAGAGAAATGGGGAGGAAGATTGGAGGAAGATCATCCCAGCATGTATTTGGTGGATAATATAGAAAGAGAGGAACTCAAGACCTTTTGAAAATATTAGCAATTCCATTCAAAAGATTAGAATGAGTTGTCTTCGTTTGTTCTTTTTTGGGCGTAAGCAGAATTTATGGGAGGGAGTAGGAGATTTAGTAGATTTAATAGGTAAAGTTTAAAGATTACCGATCTGTAGGAGTTTTTTCCCCTTTAGTTTTGCTCTTTTGATGATATAAAGTTCTAAAGGGGATATAAAGTTTTTTCCCCTTTAACTACAAAATGAAGGTTCAAAATTATGGGTTTTACAGATGTTTGGCTTTTCTTAATGTGGCTACCGATATAAAAAAGAGGATCAGTGTTCACATTTCTGCAACAGCAGTTAGGGAGTATGGAGATTGCTTTAATTTTTGAAAGCATCATGAGCCAATGGAAAGTTAAAGTCAGAAATCAGAATCTAAGATAATTAATATGATATAAAGTAGCTGCCCGTAACCATTGCCTACTTAATTGAATCCTTGTTGGCAGAACCAACATCATCCTAATTTTACTCTATTCTTTCCATTTCATTGCCAGCTCAATAGCACCTAGATTGTTCACTCCTCTCGTAACCATATACTCTCTGTTGTCTGATCTACTGGATCTCCCTTTCCCAGCAGCTAGTTCACTGGTTTGTTTCTCTGTACTATGAATTTCACCTTTGCTACTCCTTTAAATATGTGGAGCCAAGTTCACTTTAGCATACACACTATATGCACAGGTAACTTATCATAAATATACTCACAGGTAATTAATTTACTAGTTACAAGAACTCACTCGGTCCTCTATAGTAATAACTTTTGAATTTTCCATCGGTTATGTTCTTATCAACTACTTACGTTGGACTGTGTCAATTGTGACCCCATATGGATTAGACAAATGAAAAACATGACAAGATGCATGTATTTCCAAGGTAATCAAAGTCCTGATCATGTAACTCAGGAAATCTATATGGGACTTCATTCATATTTACAAAATGGTTCAATAGCCAGTTGTACACGTTAATGCGCTGCAGGAAGAAAAAATAACTCAGAATGGTGATAGAAAGCTACCTTTGGAAGTGGCGAATAATCTAACCCAACCCCATCAAATAAAGAAGTCGGTACAAAAACATACTTCTTTTAAGCAGATTTTCTGGATGAACTTCAGCTCATTGCACAAGATATCATGCACAAATGTGGCCCAAAACTTCTCTAGCAGAGTTCACAGTCTCAAAGCAACAGCTGTACTTGTAAATTAAAAAACTTGATTTAGTCGAATTATTTGATTCACATAGAAAATAACATAGAGAACATGGAACACTGATGGTAACCTGCAGTGCTGAAGTAATGGATCACTTAATACTAAGATCATACCAACTTGATCTCAATTCAAGATCACAATTCATAGTTTTCAGATCACACATACATTGACAAAACAACATTTGTAAATTGTTTATCTTGTGCATGCCTTGACCCTGTGTGAGGACCAAACACTCAATCCAATTCCTAAGCGAAAAGCTCAGGTGAAGAGCTACTCATAAGATTATCAACATTATTCCCCCACTCCTGCACTGCTTTCCTCCATAATTCACCATCATACTTGGCATCATCATATAGGGTAGATCTTAGAAACTTCCTCTGTCCAAGAATGACCGGGCAATATAATACCCTATATTTGAGTTAACATTTGACAACAAAACCAAAATGCAGCTACACAGCAAAAGCAAAGCAGCTTTGAGATTTTTAATTACAAAAATGACTGGCATTAAGCTGACGGTGATGCTGGTCTCAGAATTGAGTTGTTGAGACTTGTTAGATCTAAAGAACATACCACTTAATTCAATTAATTGTATAGAACAAAACAGTTGTTTGTTTCATTCTTGACACAACTCAAGTCTTGGTCAGCAGTTCCAAAAAGAGAATGATGTGAATCAATAGTACGTGATTTCAAAATCTTCTTGCCTCTCCTTTATTGATGTTGTTTCAACTTTAAGACTCCCAATTTCTATGTATCTTAGGAATTTTTTCTCAATGCCATTAAGTACATAAGTTTTTGGGAATAATCTAGAATTTACATGTTTTAAGCTTTCACCATCAACTCCTATCCCAATCCTCATTGACACTATCAATGACATATTAAAATTGAAAAGTTCAGTGTGCAGTTTTCATGCTTAGTTACAACTTTGTTGCTATACGAAGGCACTAACTAATAAATGAAGGTACAATCTTTCACGTAACGACGAATTACTAATTAATGTTGAGAAACAAACAAATAAATTATCAACAAGGCATTGCATTAATTAAATTTTTGACAACGTTCAACAAAACAAAGATCCTATATTACAACATTCCTCCTTTAAATGTCAATGAGGATCATTAATCATACTGTTTATCCACTATTAACTTCCGCAAAAAGATTGAACTCCAAAAAGTTAAATGGGAATTCTACAAAATTTGCATTCCTCTGTTAAAAAAAAAAAATCAGGGCAAGGAGAATTATGACAAAGGAAATCAAAAACAGACAACAACTTTATTTATACACATCAGAAATATGCTTGCCTCAGTATACATAAAAGAATTATCATTCTTGAAAAGGGTCACTTTAAATCAAAATCAAATACTAACCCACATTTAATTACATTAAAATAAAAAAGAATCAAGAACACCAACTTCTTAATTCCCTTGTACTTATCAAAAGATTTCACAAACACTCGCGTTATACTCCAAGAAAAGATAAACCCACATCCATCTTTTCTCTACTTGTTGAATCCAAAATACAGAATCTAGAAAAAGAAAAAAGAAAAAAAAGAGATGACCTGAAATCTTGACGATTGGAAAAACCCACCAGACAACTTTGTCAAGCCCTAGAATTTTTATACCAAAAAATCGATTGTTGCAACAACCATAAGAGAAGTAACAAACTTCCAGAAATAGTTGGGGGGTGAAAAACATGTAGGAGAGAAATAGTATTCTGCAAGTAATAAATACTTACTAGTAGATTGGAGATGAAGATGGAGATGAAGATGATGGAGACAAAAAGTGAGGTGGCTTTTCTCAAGATACTATTGTTTGATGGTTGTTACCTATTCTCTTCTCTTCTTAATTAACCACTAGAACTCCTATTGATTTGGTGTGTTGAGTGTTTACCATCATTGTAATTTTTCCTTTTTCTAAATTGTACTCTCATTATTTTATCCTTTTTTTTTATAAATTTATTTTTTAAATTGATAGAGTGTGATATTATGTAATAATAAAATTTAATATAATTTATTTTATCAAAATACTACATCCAATAGGATTTGAAGAGGGCACATGTATGTGGATCTTACTCTTATTTTAGAGGACTCTCGACTTGATGAAAATGCAATAAAAGTCATGATAAAGAAATTTAGATATAAATTGCATAATACGATGATCAAAGTACTATCAAAATAATATATATACGTGAGATTTAATTTTATAATTCTTTACAAATTTTTGTTTTATGTCATTTTCTTGAGAGGTATTTATTTTTACACATAAAAAATATAAATAAAATATTTTTCTACTATTCAATTATTTTCACATGTAATACAATATTATAGGTTATATTATGAAACAATTTGTAACATCCATTTAAATAAGTCGTTGATGTATTTTTATTGAATATTTATTTTATTTAGAGAAAATCACCCCACATATTGATTTAAGAGTAAATATTACAACTTTTAAAACTATTTTTAAATAATTACTACTAATAAAGTACTTATTACAGGTTATAACAGTTCTATTTTATTTTAAATGATTTTTATATTTTACTTTTAAGTGATTATTAAATGGTAGTAAGATAATATCCATGAGAGAGAAATGACTGTCAATTCCTTTTTGTACTAACTAGTTTAGCATACGTGCGTTGCACGTGTGTGTGACGCCAATATTATTAAATTGAATACTATAAATATTTGATTTTTTTTTAATATTGTTATAAGAGTATACATTTTTTGTAATTATTCATCCGATGTTCATAATCTTATATTGTCATAAGAGTAT
>JBCEWC010004479.1:0-27217 GCA_038996855.1 Solanum aculeatissimum | reverse complement strand
CTTAAAGTAATCAGTTTTTATAATGTTAACAGCTTGAAGGGTATTTTAGACATTTTTAATTAAAAAAGTGTTTAACAGCACTTATGTGCCAAACACATCAACAACCTTTTTTCAGCTACAGCACTTTATCTAAACACATAATTGTTTATTTTTCAAATAAATTTCAGCACTTTAAAAAGTACTTTGGAAGCACTTTTCAAAAGCTATTTTTTCCAGCTAAGCCAAACGGGCTCTTAATTACTATTTTATCCTTCTCGAAAGTTGCCTTGGGTCATATTTTGTCGAGTCTAAAAGTCAAATTTTAAAAATCTTGTAAAAAGTTGGAGTTTTGCAAAAGAAAGAGTTTTCAAAGGATTAAAGTTGGAAATTTTGAGTTTTGAAGTTATTTTATGTTTCAAGTATCGAAATTCAATTTCGTCAATTCCATTAATTTTGGAATGATAAACCTGGTCTAGGGAAACTTGCAGAACTGAATTCGGAGTTAAAACGAAGATTTTAGGCTCAAAGTTGCATTTCTAGTTCATTTTGGACATTGGTTTGACTTTGGTCAACATTCGGGGTTCGGGAGCTTGTATCAAAATTCCATCAATTCCAGTGGTTTTGAGTGATCAAACTAATAATAGAAATGGCCTTGTTATAATTTTTAGAGCTTCCGTAAATATTTTGAGTTTTTGAGTCCGAAACTAGTTTAAATGATCCTTCTCGGGTTCGAGACCTCAGGCGTCCCATATTCAAATTCTTACAGTTCCATTGGGTCCGGATCGTCATTTTTTGTAGGGCTCCATATATGATTTGTGTTCACTGGGTTCCGAATGAATTTCTGAGGGTCCAGTTTTTGTCTTTGGTTTGCTGTGTTTTGTTGTTGCAACTGATATCTAGTGCCTCCCATTTGTGCTTTGTGTTCGTGGGAGTGGATCCGCGTTCGTGGAGGTCTAGATTAGTTGACCTCCGCATTTGTGAAACCCCTCTCCGTGTTCGCGGAGGACTGTCATGGGGACCTCTGAGTTCACTGATCGAGTCCCACGTTTGCGGAGTGTTGGGAGGTTTAAGGCTCCACGTTGATGGATCCTTCTCCGTGTTAATGGAGTACATCGATGAGTAAAACAGTGTTATCTTTTAAAATATGGGATTTAAGCCCTTTTCTCCACTTTACACTTTCCAAGCTTTGTTTTAAGGAGGGATTTTCAAGGTTTTCAAGGCCAATCGATTGGGTAACTATTTTCTAACCTATTTCATTGATTAATTGATGATTTAACTTCTAATTTTGGGATTTTAATGGTGTAAATTGAGGATTTTCGGATATGAATTTCCTAAACTTGAATAATTGATTTTTCTCGCATCTCAACTCTGAATTTGAAATCATTTTCACCGTTGAGTTTCTTATTACGTGGAGAACATTTTCATATATTACTTTTCAGATTCTGTCAATATTTTTCAGCATGGAATTTTTTACTATTTACCCTTTTTCTCCGAATTGAGTTATTTTAGTATCATTAGATTTGTTATAAGATTGTGATGTCATATTTGAATAGATTGTGGTGATTTGGAGTACCGAAAGAGAGGGAAGGTGATGATTTCAACTTGATTTTGGACTTTAATTGAGGCAAGTAAACTTCTAACTTTTTGTTAAATATGATTGAACCTTGTGTGCTCCTATATGAATGAAATTGACGATTTGGGGGTAGAATTGTACCATTGTAGGCTTGATCATGAATTCATATTGAATACTTACTCGTACGTTGACATATTGATCTATAAGTAAATGGTGATTATGTAATCTATGTGACCTTGTGAATTATTTGGTATTGACAGTGAGATGGTGCAT
The DNA here is from genome assembly GCA_038996855.1 of Solanum aculeatissimum. Lineage (NCBI taxonomy): Eukaryota > Viridiplantae > Streptophyta > Magnoliopsida > Solanales > Solanaceae > Solanum > Solanum aculeatissimum. The sequence continues at coordinate 25,392 of JBCEWC010004479.1, read as the reverse complement.
ATATTGTGATATGGTTCAGATATTATGATACTGATGATATTGAGATATTGATGGTATTGAGATATTGAGATCATTATGATGATGACACGATGATATAATTGTGATCATGCATCTTGAATCTAGTATTATCTGTGTATTGATACTTGTGATGGCTACGGTCGAGAGGTGAGAAAGGTAACATATGAATTGGTGGTCGAGGTCTCTACCGATCGGGTCCGAGGTCTCTTTCAGACGGCCTGAGGTCTCTTCTAGGTGGGTGAGTTTAGTTCGAGGTCCCTTCTGGGTGGGTGAGCATTAACCAAGGTCTTTGTCAGTGATGTTCATATATACACAGATAAATATGTCCCTCATGGGTTCTGATTGAGGCAGACAACCATATCTGATCAGTGGTTGTGTATTCTACGACAGACATGCACCACGATTATTTGACATTGTATTGCATGATATGCACCTCATGACATTCACTTCATCTCACATCATACTTGGTTGATATTGTTGTATATTGTATACTTATCTCATCCCTGTTGTGAGTATGTGTTAGATTTACTGGTATTCCTGTGTATTGAGATATCATGCCAGATGATGAGTATAGCTATGTTATTGTGATCTGTATATTATATTGTGTTGATACTTTTTGGAATGCAGGTTTGTAGTTCGGCGGATTGTGGTTGAGATTTAAGGAGTTACTTGTGTTCTTCATTGCTTTACTTTATATTAGTTCTATTTTGCTTTGAGTACCCTGTTGTTTGGTGCTCACCCCTTGCTATATTAATATGTCTCCTCTTACGACACTTCACTAGCTTTATAGATTTTCCTGTAAGTGATCTTATATTCCACGACCCTACCCTTAACTTAGATAGGCTTGTGCCCCTCTTACCACCCCTACCCCTTACCTCTGACCCCAACCAACGACATGACTCTAATCCACCATTAGATCCTGACGCCACTAAACTAAGAAATAATAACTCACTAGGCTACAAAGATCAGTAAGATATAAATCAATAAACAAATATAGTAAATGGTGAATATAGAGATATATGATAAATCTAGGAATATATGATACAAGTCAACACAACAAGCAATAAACAACAATACAAACAACAACTTGTACAATACAACACAACAAATATAAAGTATACTTAACGGTAATCAAACAACCAACTACAAATCTCAAGACGAATAAACGAGACAATAAACTATGAAAATCTATGGTAAAAGTCAACAAATATGGAATACAGGCTTACAAGATAGAATAAATGATAAATATGGAAATATAGAAATATATGATAAATCTAGAAATATATGGAAAGGGCAATACAACAAACACGAATCCACCACAATATGTAAAATGCAAGAAATATAAGGTACGAAATAGAAGGGTACAATTGATTAAATAGTAAATAGAAAGATATCACCTGGAAATTGATTCTTGAATGATTTGTTGAATGAGATATCACCTGGAGATAGACAGATCATAACTGATCAATGCAAATTATTTGTATTTATGATCTAGGGGAACCTTGGGAGTAGTCCTTGTCTTCATCAGATATAATCTCAAATTGCATCAACTTGGATCATTCATTTAAATATTGTGGATTTCAACCAGTTAGTATTAGGCAAAGAACCTAATGGAATTTAACAAGCAGTAATGGGAGTTAAAAGTTCTCCAAAATGGTGTCAACCAGTAATAGAATGTAGTTAGACAATTGATGCCGCAACATACAAACTGTATGCATGTAGGATGAAAAATGTGGTTTGGTGTACGATTTTGCAGAAATCTGGCTTCTGGTTGAATAGCTTATAGTGAATATAATGGCTTGCACAGAATAGGTAAAAACATGAGATTATGTTACGCGGGGTGAGTTAAAGTCTTCGTAAGTTTGCCAGTTCGCCTCTCATTTGATCATCCCTGGAAGAGACATCCACTAGATGAAAAAACACTAATGATTCACCAACTGAAGTTGTCAACTGTTAATGTTTTATCCATTTTAAATTACTCGAAGAAAAAGGCAAATTGTTGAAGTTTTGTTTGATTTGTAATAAAAGCTTCTTTTATCAACAAGGCCCATTAGCTCAGTTGGTTAGAGCGTCGTGCTAATAACGCGAAGGTCGCAGGTTCGAGACCTGCATGGGCCATTTACTATTGTTTTACTTTTTTGTTCGATTTCCTTCCTATTTTTAATTATTGGTCTCTGTATAGTATTATTAGTTTTTTTAAAACTTTTTGTTCAGTTTCCTTCCTATGCGGAGGTGGGGTTTTTATAATTTTTATTATTATTGATTTATCATGCGTATATAGGAGCTTGACTATTCCAAATTCGCATTGTGTAAGGCTCCATTTGAGAGGAAGCAATATTTCTGTCAAAGATTTTCCTATACTCAGGCCTCAAATTCGAGATGCAGCGTAAAATAGACTTATTAATATCGAATACAGATGGAAAATTATTTTAAAATTTATAATTAATTACTTAACAATTTAGCCGTCAAACCATTAAAAACTGTTAATTCTTATTATACCTCTTTAGATATATAAGTTCTTTAGAAACCCCAAAAGGGTTAACCATAAAGTAAGCACATGATATGGCTAAACTAAAATGTAAAGCTGAGTTCATATTTTGTAAGTCAATGTGATAATCTGGTTTAATAGTTATTTTTTGTGTGTGTCTATGATTAGATCATCATTGTTAAACAGGTTAAAGCTTATCATGAAGTGTTTTGCTTCTCCTGTACTTTATTGATTAGTCAGTAAATTGACCGTCAAATGCTAAATATTTACCAAATCAATTGATATCACTTTTAGCATAGTAGTATATGTAATAATTGATAACCAATAAATTGAGCTGATAAACATATATATTCAATCGAATTGGGCTAGGCATTCAGTCAGTTCAATTTGCTTCATAAAACATGCTTTAAATATGTTTTCAGTTTGAGTACATCACTGTGAGGCTGGAGCTATCGGGTTGATCTACCCCATTTGAGCTAGCTCATACGGGCTTTGGAATTTGACAGGCTAGATCGAGCTGATCTACTTTTTTGTGGGCCTGAAAATAGCTAGTCAATCCATCAGTACGTGGATTGAGGGCCTTGCTAGGTCAGCCCATATTTTATAAACATATTTTTTTTTTAATAAATTTTTAAATTATATTAAAATTTTAAAATATTAAAATAAATAGCAACAGAACAATATTACATGGTATTAGTGTTACTATTACATATTATAATGTATATAATTTGTATCTACATTTTAATATTTAAAATTTTTAAATAAACTTTGAGTTTGGACTCTTATTATTTTTTAATACTTTATTTTTTTATTTCTAATTATTTTTTAGGAATAATTACACTCACAAGGTATTGAAAAAAATTATTTACACAAAAAATAGTCCACTATTTTTTTATCACAAAAATTCGACACCTTGGGCTACATATTTTTACAAATTGAATTGTATTGGTCATTGGCCTTATGCCATGTCTCAATACTTTCTCCTCTTTTTGTTTTTTTCTTTTTTCTTATTTCCTTAACTTTGTCCTCGGTTCTTTCTTTCTTTTTTTTTAAATTTATTTTTCTTTTTTCTTATTGCATTATATTTGTCCGCTAGTTTTTCTTCTTCTTTTTTTTTTTTTGCTGTTTAAGTGGTGGATAAATTAATAATTTTTTGTTCATTTTTCTATTACATAATTTTTTTAAATGTCAATCTTAAAACAAATTTATTTGCTCTTTTTTTAAAACTTATTTTTCTTTTTTAATTGTTTCACTTCTTTTGTGATTTTTTTTTTGGTCATTTTATTATTTTTTGTTATTCTTTTATTTTATTAAGGTGGAAATGCATGATGGTCAAATAAATAGGGACATCGATATATTACATAATTATTTATACAATATTTGATACACGATTATGCATCATTTATATAATATCGATACATTTCATATCTATTTATATAACATCGACACACATTTGTATACAATTTATACAATATTGATACACGTTTACATACTATTTATATAATATCGATACATGATTATACATAATTTATACAATGTTGATACATTACAACTATTTATACAAATATTGATACACATTTATACACAAAAAAAATTAAAAAAATTATTTGGAATTTTTTCTTTATATATATATATATATATAAAAAGCCATATCAAAATAAAAATAAAATAAGTTTTTTCAAAAACAATACTACCCAAAAAATACATGAAAAAGTTTTTTTTTCAAAAGAATTTTTTTTATATATAAAAAGCAATAGCAAAATAAAAATAAAATAAGTTTTTTTTTTTTGAAAAAAACGCTGCCAGAAAAAGAAAAAAAAGAGTTAAGTTTTTTGGATTTGGACTTATTTTGAACAAAAAGGACCTAATGATCTTGGGCTGATTTGATTTGTGTTTAGCCCAAGGCCTTCTTAGGCTATTTTTTAGGAAATTTTACTAAACTACACCACTTATATTTTTATATTTTCAAAAAATCTCACCCGTTTGAAAAAATTACATAAATCTCTTATTTTTATTTTTATCTGATCCAATTGTGATACATGTTTCTTCGTTTTCTTTTCTATCTGATACACCAATTATAGTTATGTGGGTTTATTCTCCCGCCGTCGATTTCAAATGTATATTTTTTGGGAATTGATCTTATTAATTGTCAATTCTAGGGAATGACTACTAAGTAATTAAAAAAATTTACTTTTGGACCCTTCGTATGAACACATCTTTTATCTGTTTTCCTTCACCATTATTCTTTATTTTTCAATTTTTAGTTTGTTGATTTTTTTTTCTTCATCTTAATCTTTCTAAAAAACATCTGAACAACAACAAATCTTTGATTTTTCACTTTTTAGACTAGAGTGAAATCATTGAAGAAACTGACATGATTCATTACTGTAACATTACTGTAGCTTCTTTATAGCATGCATATAATACATGATACATTATCATGTATACCAATGATCAGTGTGTTGTTTATACTTTTGTACAAATTATATATTATTCTTCATGATTTGTTGAGTTTATTGTTTGACTCATTGTACCATGTATCACTATATTGTTAAGTACCGTGTATATCTAGTGATCACCACATTGCTCATACTTTTCTACAACCCATGTATCATTCTGCATGATTCAGTATGGCTTAGTGTATCATGTATAAATATATCATTTTATATGAATTATTATATAACTGTAAAATTATTGCAAGCTCTTGCAGTGGTTGAATCAAGATATGGTGATTAACTAAGGTATCAAATACTCCAAAAAATTAGGTGGTGATATTCCAAAATTCAAATTCCACATATACACTCAATATTCTCAAATTCAATGTTATGGATGTAGTTTTTGAAAAAAAATGAAATTATCGACTTATTTCCTTTCATAAATTAAGCAAATTAATGTCAATTAATCTATTTCCCATAAAAAAAAAGTAACAGTTTCCTTTCAAAAAATAATTTCTAAAATTTGAATAAAAAATTAAGATAATTAATAGCAATCAACTTATTTCCCATAAAAAATAAGATTCCTCTTAGAAAATCACTATCAAAATTTGAATTTAATTTTCTACTGCTTAGACAACTATACTCCCAAAAATCAAGTGGTGATACTCCGAAATTCAAATTTCATATATACGATCAATACTCCCAAATTCCATTTTATGACTTATTGTAGCATGTATCACTATATCGTTAAGAATCGTGTATACCCAGTTATCACTGCATTGCTCATACTTTTCTACAACTCATGTATCATTCTGCATGATTCATTTAACTCACTGTATAATTTATTATATTCATGTATCACTATATCGTTAAGTACCGTGTATATGTAGTGATCACTGCATTGCTCATACTTTTCTACAACACATGTATCATTCTGCATGATTCATTTTAACTCACTGTATAACTTAGTGTATCATGTATAAATATATCATTTTGTATGAATCATTATATAACTGTAAAATTATTACAAGTAATTGCAGTGGTTGAATCAAGATATGATGATTAATCGAGGTATCAAATACTCCCAAAAATCAGGTGGTGATACTTCGAAATTCAAATTTCATATATAGGCTCAATATTCTCAAATTCAATTTTATGGTTGTAATTTAAAAAAAAAAATAGAATTGTCGACTTATTCCCTTCCATAAATTAAGCTAATTAATGTCAATTAATCTATTTTTCATAAAAAAAAAAAAGTAATTGTTTCCTTTAGAAAATAATTTTCAAAATTTGAATAAAAAATCAAGGTAATTAATAACAATCAACTTATTTCCCATAAAAAAGTAACAGATTCCTTTTAGAAAATCACTACCAAAATCTATAAGTAACAAATTCTTTTTAGAAAATCACTACCAAAATTTGAATTTAATTTTCTACCACTTAGACGACAATACTCCCAAAAATCAGGTGGTGACACTCTGAAATTCAAATTTCATATATACGATCAATACTCCCAAATTCAATTTTATGACATATTATACCATGTATCACTATATCGTTAAGTATCGTGTATACCCAGTGATCACTGCATTACTCATACTTTTCTACAACTCATGTATCATTCTGCATGATTCATTTAACTCACTGTATAACTTATTGTATCATGTATAAATATATCATTCTGTATGAATCATTATATAACCATAACATTATTGCAACCTCTGAATGTTGAACATGATACAAAAAAATCTAAAACTTTACAACTCGTAATGAAACTTGATTAAAAAAGATTGATAAGAAAAATCAAACTTGATGCAAGAAAATTAGAAGTATAAAGTTGAACATGATACAAGCAAATCTGAAAGTTTTGCAACTTGATACTATGAAACTTGATACCAAAAAAAACTTAATATAATGAATCAAACTCAGTACCAGGAAATTAGAAATATAAGGTTGAACTTGATACAAACAAATCTGAAAAGTCTGTAACTTGATATTATAGAACTTGATAGCAGAATAAGTAAAATGAATCATCGAGAATGATACATGAGTTGTACAAACGTATGAGCAATGTAGTGATCATTGAATATACATGATACTTATCGATAACGATACATGATACAATAAGTCATACAGTAAACTCAATCAATCATGAAGAAGATCCTTCGATTTTTTCCTTTTCCTAAATCTCCTTAAACAATGGTTCATGAACAATTTTGAATCTTCTTTCATGAAAACCTCCTCGTCCAAATCAAAATATCACGTCTCAAAGAATCTTCATCTTGATTGCTTCAAATCCTTAATTTCAAAATGTTAAAAATCGCGCCTCGAACCCTTCAATTCAGAATATTAAAATATGAAACAAAGATGAAGAAATCAAGTGATGAACAACTTCATGAGAATGACTAATTGATTTAGACCTAAACTAGATTATGGATTAGAATTCATATTTAACAATGATGAACAACAAAATTGAAAGGAAGAAGGAGAAATGGAATACTTCAGTTTTCTTCGCATGAATTTGCGACAAAATAGTTACATACCTTTTAACTTCAGATCTCTTTACAAACATTCATCGCTCTTTCTCTGCAAGTAATTGATTTTTTTGTCTGCAACTAATTAAAAATCGCTCTTGTGTTTTTTGAAAGAATGTATTGTATGTTTATTTTTTTTTTAAATTTCCCGAAGGAAACATTTAAGTTTTTTTTTAATTGGAAATAGGTGTATTTGTATTAACTAGCCTAATTTATGATTAAAGAATTAATTCCTCTTTTTCTGCAAGAATACAATAAGTTTTTTCTTGGAAACAGTCAAATTGACATTAATTCAAGTCATTTATGGAAGAAAGTTGTTGCTTTTAAAATGTATCACCACCTAATGTCAGAATATCAACAATAGCCTATTTCCAAGGGATTTTGATAATTTTGAAAAAAATGGGAACAAATTGAAATTTGCCCTTTACACAATGGTATTTGTGTAACTTTCCCTATTTTTTTATGTAAATGAAAAATAAGTTATAATTTATGTAAACAAACTTTGTTATTGTATATATATGTAATTGTCCCATAGGTTTGTTATTTACAAGAATATACAAGATTATTATTATCATTAATATATTTTTTTTCTGAAAAGGAATATTTAATGATTGTCCATTCCTAATTTAAAGGGTGAGTTATTATGGCATTGGATTAGTTTTTCTGAAAGGAACATTTAATGATTATTAATTCCTGATTTCAGTCTTTTATTTAGTGTATTTTGATATTTCATTTCTATTTTTGTGCCTATATTTATGGGTTCTTTTTTCTGTATTTTTGTTACATTTACTATATTATCAGAATTTGATAAATATTTTATTAAAAAACATTCTCTTTTTTTATTAATCTTCCATAGGGATTACAATAATTAGTATTTTTTATTTTTATTTTTTAATTATAGTTTAACACCCTTATCTATACATTTAATGCGGCTATTAAGAAGTCAGTTATTTATGGTGTTTTTCAACAAAAACAAAATTCAAATGCACAAAGCTCTATTATGTTTAAGATTTATTTTATATTATATTTTCTAACCTTTTTCTTTTTATTTTTATTTATGCACTGATTTTGGGAGATTGTATTTATGATAGTATCTTCATTTTTTAAAGATTTTTTGTTGTATTTGCTAATTCTTGGGAATTGAATGATTATTCTATTATTTTTTTATCACTAAATTACTTTGTTTCTATCTGGGTAAAAAAAATTCTTTTTTATTTCTAGTATTGTGAAAAAGATTTTTTTTCTTCTCTCTCTTCTTTAATTCCATTTTAATTCTCTTAAACACATCTCTTTTTACTTCACTCTCTTCATTTTTATATATTTATTTTAGTTATAAGAAATCAATTTAATGTTGATGTCCACTTTTAACTATAAGTAATAACTTACACTAAAATATAATCAAATTACATATCTATTATAAATCATTATGCTTAAAATATTATTTTATAATTTTAATTTTAAAATTGACTATTAAATAGTGTATATTGTGGGTTACGTTTAGCTATATTTATGATTTTTCAAAGATTCTGTTTTGTTGTTACATTTATTGCTTTTTTGATACTCGAATTAAATGTTTATTAAACATTATTTTCTATGCTACTTAATGTTTCATAATTTTTTATTCCATTACATTATATGTTGGGGTCGGGTAGAAAATGTTTATCCCTTTTTAGTAGTTTCCAAATCCATTAAATGCCTCAAATAAAATTTCATTAAATTAATTTATTGTTTACATTAAACTATATCGCATCTATGGTGTTGTTTTACAAACAATACTAACATATCAAACAAATATACTAAAATACATATATAAAATATAATTTTACACCATAAAAAATACATTAAATTGAAATATTCTTTTCCGTAATCTTAATTACGCCGTTGTAATTGATATTTGTATCATAAATGACTCCTCTAATCTTGAAATACATATCTTTTATTACATTTCAACGAAAAGTTAAAAACATATACTAAACACTAGTTTTAACAATAAATTCGAAATAGATGGTCAAGCTTTTTTATATTACATAAAAATTCAAAAAAACTCATGCACGAAGTGGTGCACATTATGGTTAAATAATGATGTCCAGTTCTACATAATTAATAATATCTTACCTACGTCAAGATATACACCATAATCTTATCAATAAATACCAAATCTGTTGTATAGTCAACAAAAACACCATAATTAAACTCCTTTCCCCTTCCAACCTCCCCCCCCTCCCCCCCCCCCCCCCCCCAAAACAAAATCATAAATACAAACTTCAATCCACCATATTAGAACCATCAAAATTTCAATTTCTGAAGAATTATCAATAGTATCAAATTACCCATATATTCACCTATCTTATACCATAAATTAATTTTTAAAAAAAAAATCATAAATACAAACTTAAATACACCATATACAAATTATCAAAAATACCATTTATGAAAAATCATAAACATTACCATGTTTTCAACAAAATCACATATTTACTTTTTGGTGCACTGCAAGTATATTTTGAAAAATAAATTGAATAAGAAGAATGAAGAAAAGAACAAGATTATGCTTTTTAAAATGTTATGTAATAATATAGGTACATTCTTTAACCAATACACATCACACATGAAAAAGTCCCACAACTAACCATTTACAAAGAATTTAAAAAAAAAAAATCTAATACACTCTAGAATTACAAAATCATTAAATATCAAAGTAATACCTACATACAAATCATCTAAAAATTATTCTAAAATATAATTTTCGCAAAAAAATAATTTACACACAAATAAAAAGATTTACAATGCAACCAATAGTTTCACAATTGATGAACACTACTAAACAACGATTACCATTCCAAAAATCGTCGTTAAAGATATAAACAATATATACTAATGCAATACATTCATGTCTCACACACCCCAAAAAAAATATTTTAAAAAAGAGAAAAAATAACTAGCATTTTTTAAAAAGAAAAGTTCAAACCAGTTCCATTCCATCTTTCATCGTGATGAATTAAAATAGAGATGTTCTTCATATTCATCCCTAAACCAATTTAAGATGAACAAAAAAATAAGTGCTTCAGGTTGATTAGAAAATATCTTCTTTTAGTTTAAGAGAGAAAAGGTATTAATTTTAATTTAAGTGAGAATTATTAATGCTAGGTTAATAACTATTAGGATTAAATTAAGGAGAGAAATTATCTAGAAAACCTATTAAATCGTCTGTGTATTTAATGAGTTTCTATTTATTTATTTATTTTGGTCTGTGTATGTATAGTTTTGTTAAAAAAAATGTCGATATATAGGTATAATTTAAGTTTGTTGATATGTTCAGATAATTTAGAATCTTAAATTGTATAAAAATGTAATTTTTTCCGATAGGTAGTCACATTTTGGTTGGATTAGGTGCATAAATTTGGGCCAATTTTCTAAAGGCTATGGTGGCATGGCGTAATGATTAAGAAATTCAATTTAAAGATCTAATATCGAATTAAATAAATGAAATATAAAATTCAAAATCAAAATCAATTAATCAAATGAAAAACTTATAACTAAACTTGAAATTAAAATAAATTTAGTTCGATCAATTTTTGTGAACCGAAATATATTCAAGCTTACGATATGGAACCATGGGATAAGCATATCATAGAAGAAGCTAAGGTGTCTAATTTAATTAAGACAAAATTAAGGCTGTCGGTGAGAATCATTCAATGTCACGTTTCAATAAAAGTTTGATTTAACAAAGCAACATATCAATTTTTGGATGACTTTTTTGGAGATTATGTTTCCTGAAAGCTTACAAGCATGATCAGAATATTAAATTTTGTGAACCTCTTTATTAAAAAATTAATTGTTAGAGATTGAATGATTTTATTAATTTAATTCTGAGCATACCTCCAAATCTACGGCATCTGATTTTTATTATTAGTCCAAATATATAAATATTTGTCGATAATTGACGGTGAGACTTCAATCCCCTAAACTTTTACTTGTTAAACAACTTATTGAATTGTATTATATATTACACAAATAATATAAAGTGTTGTTTTTAAGTATGAAACAGAAACAGAATGAAATGACAGGGAGAAAACAACCTCCGTCTTAAAATAATTGTCATTATCGTGAATTGTGATGAAATGATTTGGATCCTTCATTCTTAATCAATGATTTTGAGTTTGAATCATTAAAAATGGAAAAAGAAATTGTTAAAAACGTTGTCATCAGAAATATAATATATTAGTTTAAATTTAATGTGATTTGACTTTTCAAAATCCCGACAGATACGCCTTATCATTTTGATTACTTTGCACAAGTCTTTGATTACTACTTTGCACTTGCATTATTGTAATTCTTTATTTATTTCTTCTTCCTTCTTGTTGGGAGAGTTTAAAAGTCTTTGGTGTGAAAATTCAATAATTCATGTCGTTAACAATGATTAAATTTATCCCAAACTTGATTAATCTGTCCATTCCATTTTAACTGTAGCTTTAGTTGATTTCACATTAATTAAAAAAATAATAAATACAAGATATGGTGTACTAAGTTACTTCTATTTAGTAAATGTGGACTAATTATTTTTCCTCTTAAATATTGTGCATATATACTTCTCGGAATGCTTTTACTGTCCCCTTTTGCCTTTTTGCATGTACATTGACGTGTGAGGTATAGGAAAATATTTAAAACAAGAGAAAAAGGTAAAAAATGCTCTTAAAAAAGATATATTTGACCCATTAAACAATAATAAGAGTATTTTTGGATCAAAATATTGACAGTAAGAACATTTTTGTTCCTTTCATATAGTTTAAGGGCATTTTTGACCATTTTCCCTTAAAACAAAGATACATTGGGGTAGGGTCGAGCGGGAGGAAAATATTTTAAATTTTTTTTTTATATTTGACTGGTTAAAATTTTTGAAAAATATTTTTCTGAAAAAAGAATTTTAAAACAAGAAAAATGATTTGTTAGTGAAAGTGAGAAAAAACAAGTTGGCATTCGACATTGATTGTATCTTCTATCCCTTCTTCTTCCCTATTGCATATCCCCCACCATCCCGGCCCATACCCCTACTCAGTTACTCGCATAGTATGTATGTACTTGCGATTATGTATTCATTAAAAAAAATAATAAACTTTTTTATTTTTCAAATAAATATTTTTCGCCGTAGTACCCTTGATAGAAAACACATAAAAAAATGAAACTTAAACTGATAAAAAGGTGTCTTCTTTTGGAGGTGAAGCCAATTATGTTCAGAATTTGCTCTCCAATTTTAGAAGCTGAGTAAACTTTCAATTAAATTTATGATGAAACGCTAATTTAGCTTATTAATTTTAGAGTATAATTACTTTTGCCATAGTTCATTTGTACATATAGAAGGAAATATAAAATTTAAATAAAATTATTGAGTTTTTTAATTCAAAAAGAAATCAAGGCTATTAAGTTATACTGAACTCGTGGCTATCATTGCGACTCCAGCCCTGTCTCTATCTAATATCTATGGTCTATTGAATCTAAATAATGATAAAATGTTGATAAACACAAAAAGTATACAATTATTTTTAAAAAATTGACATATTTTTGAAAAATATTATGTCACATTTAATGGAGTATTATAAATTTCAAAAGTCTTCATAAATTTCATATTTTTTTTCTTTCTAGTCCCCATTTGAGAAATCCATTTGCACATTTAAATTCCTCAAATGGTGACTGAACTTATCCCACTGAAGCAATTTTAAATTTTTTTTGGACAATATTATCATTAAACTGCGCACATATATCTATCAAAGTTTAAACTTACAGAAAATATTATCATTAATTTTATCATTAGTTTTCACCTTGTTGAAAATATGTGTATAGTTTAATTGCCATATTATAAAAAAAATTAATAAAATAAAATTAAAGGCTATTTTAGTGAGATATTTCCACAAATTCTATAACCATTAATAGAGGAATTGACTCTATATATACATGCAATTTGAACTTTAAATTTTAAGTTTTGATTTGAAATTTGTGATTATATATAACATTTTGAGAGAGTCAATTCTTAGACGATTGCTTGGTTAAGGGCAATTCACTCAAAAAATATCTGGAAAAAAATTGTGTTTAACCAATAAATCATGAAAAGTAAAAGAAAAATACTCTAATAGCTTTACCATTTTTATAGAATTGCCATTTATATATATATGGCAATATATAACTCAGCAGCTTCCAGTAGTAGTAAGGGCATTTTAGACAATTCAAAGTCATTTTAAGAAATGTTTTCCTTGAGATTTAATAGTAGCAGATTTTAGAAAATTTAGAGTTATTTTATTTATAAGTAACTCGGGAGAGTTAGTTCTATAGCCACTTTGAAGACTTATTTAAACATTTAGTCTTAAGTCATCAAAAATTAAATATATAGACACCATTTATGACATCATCAAAATTGATCAATCAATGTTATAAACTATCACTCAACTCTTTAAAATTATGTTTTGGTCCTCCACTCTTCCATCAAATATAAAATCATTTTATTAAAATATCATTTCTAAAAAGAAAAACTCCTCCAAGAACACCAAAAAAATGTTCCTTTTTTCAGCAAAAATTCTCATTTCCAATGATCTTTTCCAGCGATAGTATGATTTTTACAGGTGAGATCATCATCTTCTCACTCATGTGTACATGGTTTTTTTTTTTTTGAAAAATCTTCAAAAGAATTTTTCCTGACCTTTTTGAACCGTCATCTTCTTCTCACTCTATAACTTATTCTTTGTTAAGTTTTAGAATTTTAGAAGTAGTGTAGGTTCAGTTTCCTCCATTTCAAGAGCTCGATTTGAGCTCCATTTTCTTCTGTAGCTACATGTACGGATTGTACTGTTCCTCGACCGGTTAAAGATTGATAAAATAATCTAGTATCTATCAGTATAATCTATAATGTATGTAGCTGAATTTGTTGGTGGTGGTGGTGATTATATGGGAGTTTGGGAGGAAACTCCCAAAAATTGAAACTGAAAATCCTCTAGTAAGACTATAGTTCCTATTGTGTTGCATCACAATGGTTCATACAATGATATGGTTGCAAGTGTAATTGAGGCGGGTAAGTTAACCTGTGAACTAAACGACTTGGTAATTAGTTATCAAATGAATGGGAGGGAAAAAGTACATCCCACATTTATAAAAAATGCTAGGTATGTGAGCTTGTACTTGTTGGATACTGCTATTGATGGCTTTAGGCTTATATTGAGGATCAATGTCATTGTGAGGCCTCTGATTGAACAAACGAATTCGTTGAATGACAACGATAATTTTGCAAAAAATTAGTGTTTGGGTGATCCTACGAAGGAGAGCTTGGATGATCATTCAAATGTGAGCTTGGATGATAATTCAATGAATATGCGTGAGCATCGAATGGATGAATGATCAATTAGTCGACGCGAAAGACCCTGAACTTTTTGAAGAACAAGAAGAGCAGGAATTGAGGTCATATCCCGACCATACCTTTTCCGATGGAACTAATTTCTATGTAAGTCAAACTTTTAGTAACAAGAGTGAGTTGCAACTGTTATTAGCCAAAATAGTGGTGAGAAAGTGTTTTGATTATGTTACAGTGAAAAGTTGTAAATATTTAAAGGTGAAATGTGTGTCTTATATTTGTACGTAGGCATTGTTGGCGAGAAAGTATAAATATTTGGACATATTTCGTATCTATAAATACATTGGTGATCACAACTGTGGTGTCGAACATGTCATCATTAGTCATATAAAAGTATTGAGAAAAGTCATTTCGTCGCTTTGTTTGAATCTATATCATGATGGTAAGGGTTCAATTATTAAAGAGAATCAGAGGGTTGTTTTTAACTCTTTTTGTTGTAGTCCAAGTTATTGGAAATGTTTGAAGAGAGGTGTGCTTGCCAAGGAAATGATCTGAGGGATAATAGAACATGGATACTCATGTTTATTGGCTTTTTCTTATATGTTCGACATCTTTAATGTTGGTTCTATCTATTTACCACTGTAAACAGTGATACTGATAGGTTTATGTATTACTTCTTAAACTTTGATGCTTGCATTAGGGGATTCTCTCATATGCGTAAGGTTATTGTAGTTGATGACACTCATCTACATGGTAAATATGAGGTCATATTATTGAGCATTGTTGCACAAAATACAGAAAATCATGTTTATCCATTTGCCTTTTGTGTTATGGACAAAGAGAACGATGCATCTTGGACGTTCTTCTTTGAGAAGTTGAAGCATATTGTGGTCGATGAACCAGATTTGTGCTTTATCTCGGATAAACACAAGATCAATGCAATGTATAAGGATTTGGACTTTGAAAAATCATGTCAATGCAATATACACTAATTTTAACTCATTTTAGGTGGATTATGATCATCATGGGTCTCCCTCATATAGCCATGTTCAAGAGGATTACATTGGTTAAACTTTTCATAAGAACCGTTGGAAGGGTCGAATTTAACTTGTAATATCTCTTAGAAAAAGAATAATTGGGTGGTCTATGACCTATTAAATTGAAGCTCTTTGAGTTAGCTTTCCAATGCATCCGATTTCACTTGATTCTAAGTTCGAATGGAGAAGTTATGCCTATTTTTGTGAAGCCGTCTGTGTAGGGATTGTACTTAAAATTTTGGCTAAGGCAGAGCATCAAAAGACCCCAAATGGGTCATGTGCCACCTGATGGTCCATCTGAGGGTCTCGTCTAACCTTCAACGAGGTGTGTTGAAGTGTTTCGTGAAGGCCTCAACCTAAGTATTGATTATAAGTCTAAGGTTACCATTCCGGAGCTCGCGTCGCTTAGATAGAAGTCCTAACGACTCATTTGCCTCTTGATGGTTCATGTGGCCTTTGGTGGGAGCCAGACTCATTTGGAATTTTCACCAAGGCCAGCTCCATAGACCAGTACATGGTTCGTGAGCCTCTTCACGAGCCATGAGGCTCTTTGACGGACCACCTGGACTCTTTTTAAATTTTATTTTATTAATGATTTATTTATAATTTTGGTTATTTCCTAAGGTCGTTTTAGACTTCCTAAACCTTCCTAAACATTTGAATTAGCCTATACACCTTCATTCCTATTCAAATTCATTTTCAAACACTTAGATTATTTATCACTCTCTTCTAAAAACTCCTCTCAAGTGAGCCTTTGGAGATTCGCTTGGAGCATCGGGAAGGTCTTCTTCAATCAATTTCTTCTTCAATCAATTTATTCTTCATTCTTATTGGTAATCTAAGGAATGTGAGATTGATTCACGATCTCTTTCAACCATGAAGACCCCAAAACTCTTTTACTCTTGATTTCATGAAATTGAGCTTACTTTAAATGTGGGTCTTTTAAATTATTGTTTATTTGATTTAATTGAGATATGGGCCATGTTTAATGGATATTTTTAAAGTGATTTAAGTCCTAATATATTGAATTACATTGATATTATGAAAGTTTGAATATGCATGTCCCTTTTAAAGGTTGATTTAAGCATGAGTGATTTAAATTATGATTTAAATGTGAAGTTACTTATGAATTTACTTGAACTTTATCTTATATTATTGATTTAAGTATGAATATCTATTGCCCATGCTATTTCTCTTTTCATTCATGGCATATGCATACATGAGCATTGGTTTTCATGAAGATTATGAAGTGGGGTTAAGCCCAATTATGTTTACGAATATGATTTTGATGAGAATATGATTATGACAAGAATGTGAACACATAAATGTCTATGATATGACTCTTTGATCAATTATGGGTGTTTACATCAACATGTATAAGTTTTGATGAGGTATTCCTATGCATGGATTATGACATGAAAGTATGATTTGACTTTTTAGCCTGAGTATGCATGATTATGAAAAATGAATTGACCTTTAAGCCTAATGTACATGGTTACAATTTGAAAAAACTTATGTTCTATTTTCTAGCATGTATATGTATATGTACTCCCGTGGGATGAAGACTTAGCACCGAATGGAATTGGAGTAGTAAGTGGGTTATCCAGAAGGGTCCCACTCCTTTCTCTTGAACTATGTGTCAAACATACGTATATGTTCTTCCCTTCTTTTAGGGATGGTTATCCCCCTCTTTGAGGAATGATTATTCCTCTTTTTAGGGATGGTTTATTCCCCTCTTTGAGGGATTAGGGCTACCTTTGGCAAGTGACCTACCCTTTTGCTCCGCTGTAGGGTGAACATCGAAGATCCATGTAATAGCTCGCATGGTCTTACATGTCGGTTACGGTCTCATTCCCGATATGTTAAGTATTATAGAATTCATGCATCATAAATTTCATGGAATATTTTTACTATATTCTTTCTTATATACTTCTTCTATATATGTGTGCCTAGTCACCTAACATTGATTTGCAGGATTATATGTTCATGAACATTTTCATGCCCACATACGTAGTACATTCAAATGTACTAACACATACTCTATTTTGCCTACATGATTAACTATGTAGGGACCGAAGACTATCATCTTCCACCTATTGACGGCTAGCTTGATTGACAAAGAGTTGCTTGTGGTGAGTCCTATCATCCAAGGGCAAGTCAACTTCTATCTTCCTACTATGATTATGATGTTTATCTCTTTACTTTGAGGGTGAGCCCGAGACGTGTCTTGGCCCCCAACTTATTCTACACTAGAGGTATTGTTGGCATCTTGAAGTTTATCATACAAATTATGCTATGTGTATCTTTGAGATGTGATGCTTACGTATTATGTATGAATGATATGATTATGTGTTATGAGATGATATGGAAAATCCTAAGTCCCATGATATCCCCATAGCTTGAGTCCTCCTTACCCGTTTCTAGTTTTATGTGTTATGTGCTATGTGAATCCATGTAAATTCCTATTCCTATGATGTCCAATCGAATATTTCAAAAAAAACAAAGACTATTTTGAGAGGAGAGTTCTCAAAATCTACAAAGAAAAGAGCTTGTGAAACATTCAAAATATATCCAAAAATTCGTAAGCAAAAGAAGGTTAAACCGGATGTTAAGGTAACTTTATGACATTATTTTCTTTTCCAAACATAATTTTAATAATTTCTTATGTATACAATATAAATATTTTTTTCATGTTATATTGCGCAATTGCATATTTTAAAATTTTTAATTGTGCATGTGAGTCTCCAGAAATGAATGTTTATTTTGTTTGAATACTAATGGTAAACTAATTTCATACTAATTTAAAATATGAAGTTAGGTGGTAAATGACTTTCTTTCTTTTATTATTGGTATAATTTAATACAATTCTGATAAACAAATATATAGATTTTTACTGTATATTTATTGTATCAAATTTGTATAAAATTTACATTGATTCAATAGTCATGATATTGACATGTTTTTAGTGTATTTTTTTTTTATATAAATCCTAGCGTGAATATGAAATTGGTTGACATGAGTTTGGTTTACATAAAACAGTCATAATATTGTTTTTAGTATATATTTTTTGTATAAATTTGGTATGAATCTAGACTGTTTCACTTTCTATTAGTGTATTTTTTGTAAAATATTGGTGTGAATGTAGACTAGTTGACTTGACACTAACATATTTTTTGTAAATGCATTTTATATGAAATTGATATAATACCTTACAATATATGATATGTTTAAACTTTGTATCATTTTTAAAAAAAATACACACTTGTGTAATAACAACAATATTTGGTTGTTGTTAGTGTATTTGTTGTATAAAAATGGTGTGAATATAAAATGTTGGACTTGTGCTTGATATATATTTTTTGAATGTAGTTTATATGATCCAGGAATGCCTTTTAGCGTATCTTTGATATAAATTTGATATGCATATAGAGTTGTTGTTACTGTATTTTTCTTGTATAGAATTGGTATGACTATAGATTATTTGACTTGACACAAATATATTTTTGTGAATGCATTTTATATGAAATTGGTATAACAACAATAACATTGGTTGTTGTTAGTGTATTTTTTGTATAAAAATTGATGTGAATATAGACTGTTTGACTTGACACTGATATATTTTTATGAATGCAGTTTATATGAAACTGGTATAACACTTTTAAAATATATGATATGTTTAAATTTTGCACCAATTTTGTAAAAATACTCACTAGTGCAATAACAACAATATTGGTTGATGCTAGTGTTTTTGTTGTATAAAAATAGTGTGAATATAAATCGTTGGACTTATGCAAGTATACTTTCTTGGAATGCAGTTATATGAGTCTGACATGCCTTTTAGTGTATCTTTATTATAAAATTGGTATGTATAGAGAATTTTATATGAAATTGATATATCTAGTATTATACATCGATATAGAATACACACTGACATTGATTCAATTCCCAAAGTTTTGATGTGTTTTTAGTGTATTTTTTGTATAAATTATACTTTGATTCAACATTATAATGTGCATTTTGAAATATAATGCTCATTTTTTTGGAATGATATGTTTACTACACATTTTAGGCAAGAAAGATATATACGCATTGGAATTCCTCCACTAACATGAAAGTGTTTGAGGTATTGAAGAAGTTTCTAAATGAATAGCAATTTAATGAATTTTTACAATCCCCTTTTGGACACTTTAATGATATGAACTTCATAAGGATGCAACCACAATTTTTGCGTTGTATTTTTCTTCTTGGGACTGATAATGACATAAAAGATATGTTCATTATGGATGTAAATGGTGTTGAACTCTCATATCATTGTGTATACATATTGGTGGACATCTTGGATTAATGATATACTTAGTTTCCAGCTGATTCATATTGGTATCATCACCTATCTGCATAACTATTATATCAACTAGACATTTATATAGAGTGCGCGAATCGTACATAATTGCCTCCATTTGAAAATCAATATACTTCCCTGTTTATTCACGTATTATATCAAATAAGGATTATATGAAATTATTATCACAACTTTCAATAAATATACAACTTCAACACCATATTTATGCCAACTTTTTGTACTGTTATTGTGGCAAAAAAAAATATTTCAACTTTATAACACCTCTATTAATATTTTATTGCGCATACCACAACTTCTCATTTATATAGATTTCACACCAGATTCATGCCAACTTGATATACCTTATTTATGACATTAAACATTAGTTGGTAATTAAATAAATTTCTGATCATTCTACACACTTTTTTATACCATGTCCATGCCAAATTCAAAATATACTATACATCGTGATTTATTCAAAAGTCAGCTTCTATTATAAGATACTTAAATATAAAAAAATAATCAAAGTACAAAATAATCAACAAGTGCTGGATAATTATTTTTTTCTATCGTTTTGATTGAAAATTACACAATAAATACACTAAAAAGGACTATTACACATAATTATATCAAGAAAAACAAAATAAGAAATTGACTAATCTGTGCAATTCCATTTACCATCGTGTTGTATTTGTATGGATACGAAATCATCATTTTTCATTGTAATTCGAATGATTTTTTAATTTTTCAGATGAAAATGGAATACACCAATAAAATTTTTGTAAAAGACAAGTAGTATAAATTAAAACAAATATTTTTAGGAAGATAAATAACCATAAATAAGTGAACTATTTTGAGAGATTTAAGGAAGTTAATATATTTCAGTTATCTCCTCATTTTATGCCAATCACAAATTGCATACTAAATCCATTTTTTAAATATTTTTTATTTTTTTCTTTTTTCCAATATTAAAATGAAAAATTATTATATATGGTAATCTTTTACTGTTAAAATTTGAAAGAAAAAAAATATTGATATAATTTGAAATTTAATATCTTATAAATATCATTTATAAAATTTTTACTTTTTAAAATTTGTTTGGATGATATTAGGTTGGACTACTACATAACTGATGTATATATTTTTGTATCATTGGTTCCAATTATATAATAGTTAAATCTAGTACCATCAAGACTAATTTTAAGAATATATCTAATTTTATTTCTAAATCATTTGGTCAAAAACTTATTCAAAACTAGTTATCATTTTTCTAACTTAAGTTATATTTTATCTGTACATATTATGTATTGTGTAATGTTTTTATAAGTTATATTATTTTTAAATTAACAACAAAAATTTGATACTTATAATGTTATTAGGATCATTTCAAAGTTGATAAGTTAGCTATGTGTATGTAATACATTATCTTAGATCTTATTGCATAAAAACTTCTATCTAATAGCATGAATATTTGAATAGTTTAATTCAAGGTCTAAAATAATTTTAGCATTGAAAAAAAATAAAATTTCTTTCCTTAATTTTTTTATAAAAAATTTACTCTCTTTTGTTTTCTGTAAATTTCAATATTTTTTTAAAATAAAAATTAATTGATAAACCAATATTATAAAAATGTTTAGGACCTCAAAATTTCTTAATGCTTAAAACATAAGTTTTTCTTAATAGTCCAGTTGGTTGACTACCTGAACTCTTACTTTATTGGTGAGGGTTCAATTTCCCACATTATAATTATTTTTTCTTCCTCTACCACCAATTTTAAAAAATAGAAAAAAAGCTTTTCTAGTCTTCACTTTGATTCATACTTATATCACATATTCAATACAATGTTATCACATGTTTCAAAGAATATAGAATTTGAAGTTTATGAAATTTATATAAAATTAAATCTAAAAATTATCCTCAACCTTTAATTTATAACCTAAGAATACCCCTCAAACACATTCTGAATATAGATAAATTTTGCTCTTTAAAATAATAAGTGACCTATTATGATTTGTCGTGTTTTTAATTTAGAATTTAATAAAATTCATCAATATTTTAAACTCACCCCATTCGTGATTCATTTTAATTTCTCTAAACCTCCTGTCTTTCATCTGTATTAGAACAAGACATTCAGCCTAACAATAGTTGGTCAAACACTTTCGATTTTTTTTTTTTTTTAAATCTCTAAATATTCTCAAAGGCTCATAACATAGATAATTTAATCACTTAAAATATGTTACCTCGTTAATGTATAGAAATTAGCATCAACAAGTCGATAAATACAACTTCCAATAGTAGTAGAGGCATTTTAGAAAATTCAAAGTTATTTTATTTATAAGAAAAATTTTCTTGAGATTTCCACAGAAATAAATTAAAAATTATTTTAATCAATACTATTTCAAATTTTGATATTAATAGTATTTGTAGTTATTTATTTTATACTTAATGAGATGATTTACTATCATATAAATACATTATGTAACTTGTTTGGATAAATAATTTACTATGACACAAATATGTACAACTTATTAATTTTATATTAAATTTTAATATATTATTTTGATCAACTAATAACATTTGTAGGTATTCATTTTACACTCAATGAGATGATTTACTATCATACAAACATATGTGTGAGTATGCGTGGACATGTGTAAAACTTATTTTAGATAAATATTTTATTATCACACAAATATATAAAACTCATTTTAAATTAAAAATTATTTTAATCAATACCATCTAAAATCTAAAATGTTAATAATATTTATAAATATTTATTTTACACTTAATGAAATGATTTATTATTTTAAATAAAAATTATTTAATCGACAAGCGGCGCTTTCAAATCCTGTAACTCTTAATCATCTATATTCTTTTCACGGGAAAAGGAATTGTTTTTTTCAAAATATGGATTTGTGATGTAAAAGTGACAGAAAACGAAATGGAATGGGCAGGTGATAAGCAGCTGTTAACCAAATTAAATGTGAACTAAACACTCACTAATCATCATTATTAGGTGCAAATGATTACTTAGGAACAGGAGGCTCGTTAATGCAAAATGTACCTTGCAAGTCTCCTCAATCGATGAAGAAAAAGTAGGCAATTATTTGAAAATGACAAATATATACTGTTCAACCAACTAGTTTATTAACATGGCTGAAATATACATGATATATACATTGACTTGACTAATGAATATGTTGTGTATTGGATAGTGTATAAATATATATACTATATGTACATAGAATATGTATCGTTTAGTTTATGTTAAAACTAACATTGTGTTATTATGCTGAAATATACACCAAGAATTATTCTTCTTTATTGATCTAATCAAACGGCCCTTTTAGGATTTGTTAATTTATATATCTAGAAAAATGTTTTGTTATTAAACTTTTAAATCATTTGAAAGATATTTTAAATGGATTAATCAGAGAAGAATATTTAAAACAAAAACAGTCTTTCTGTTCTCTTTATTAATGAATTATTAATCAATGAAAAATACTTTACGTTGTTGAAAATAGCGGATGAATGGTCGAGTCTTGATGTATAAATAAATTAGGTTAAAGGTGAGCTTTCATCAACCCCACAAAATCAAATGACAAAACAACAAAAGATTTTTCACTAGGAAAAAGGCATTTTCCATAGCAAATAAATCTCACAATCAATCACTATTAGGCTATTCCTACTTTCATGATTTTTAACATATTGACTAATTAATGCGTACACATGCATGCCCGCTTCATTTTTGTCTATTATGTTATATGTACCTTGTACTCCCTCTGTCCATTTTACTATTTATATTTTTAACTAGTGGCATGTGTAATAGCTAGAAAGATCATTTTTGGAAATTTTTTAAAAAATTATCATTTTATCACTTTTTGATAGTTATCCCAAGTCATGTTTGATTAGTTTGCGAAGTTAGTTTTGAAGTTTTATTGCAAAGTTGTGAATTTTGAAAGTTTTGAGCCTTGAAGGTTTTAAGTTGTTGAAGCGTGATTTTTAGTAACAACTAGAGCTATAATTCTCGAAATGGAATTCTGTTAATTCCGTCAACTCTAAAATATGAAATTCGATCTAACAGTGTGATCGTTTTTAGTTTCGGAGAAGTTTAAAGAAAATTAAGTTCAGAGTTGTCTTTGGTCCATATTAAAATTTTGGATGCTCAGATCCGAATTATGACAATTCCATTGAATTTAAGAGATGATTTCAACGCAAGGTGAGATCTTAGTTGAATTCTCTGAGGTTTCGAGGATAATTTAGTATTTTCGGGTGAAAGTTAGTGTATTGCATCTAAAATGTGTTTCAAGTCAAGGAGACCTTGAATTTGTGTTTGACAGTTTCATTGAATACAAATTGCAAACTCAGTGAGGTAGCATATTTGGTCGGTATGCACTGGATTTCGAATAAATTTCAAGAATTTATTTGTGAAATTTGGTGTCTTGGTGATTGCTAAATTTTGAGTTTGATGCACCCTTCTTCGCATTCGCAGAGCTGATGTTCAATTTCATAAGAGCTGTGTGATGGAACCTCTCCATTCATGGAAGCTTTAACACAATTGTGAAGGATTGGGGAAGCTGACCTAATCTTTTGAGGTATTTTATTGCATGTAAATGAAATATTAAATCATAAATAGAAACTAAATATTTGACTACTAAAAAATGCCAAAAAACGACGGACAAAAGCGACGGACTGCGTTGCGTTTTTCCGAAAAAGCGATCCAGTCAGTTCCGTCGCTTTTTGAATAGCGACGGACAACGTGGAAAAATAGCGACGAAATATCGACGGATAGAGTGATTTTAAAATAAATAAATAAAAGGAACAAAGCGACGGACGTAAAGAAATTGCGACGGACTGCGTGGTGTAAGTATTTTAAAATCCAGAAAAGCAAGGGACAAAGGGACCCCATCCGTCGCTTTTCTGGAATTTTTTTTAAAAAATAAATCCTGAAAAGCGACGGACAGGATCCCTTTGGCTGTCGCTTTTCTGGAATTTTTTTTAAAAAAATGGCAAGAAAGCGACGGACAAAGGGTCCAGTCCGTCACTTTTCTGCAATTTTTTTTACAACAGAAACCTACAATTTTTGCTGCCCACCTGCAATTAAAATTTCATTCAATTTATTATATCTATACAACCAATAAAGAAGAAGTAAAACACACAAAATACATAATAATAGACACAATTAAACAATAAAAGGAACAAAAATCA
>JBCEWC010004478.1:0-27219 GCA_038996855.1 Solanum aculeatissimum | reverse complement strand
TACTCCTTCCGTCGATCAATCTATAATCACATCATATCGATCTCGTTAATTTTCTTATTTAAGCTAACTCATACTAATTTTGGAACCTCACTTGATTGAGTCTTTACTAGCCAAAATATATCTGCTCATCCTACGGATAAGTTCAACAGTCCATGATTCACCAAATTACATAATTATTGCTACCTATTCATTTAAATTATTGGAGAGTTCAAACGATTCTCACAACTAATCTTAGGTTAAGATATTGCACAATCTAATTTTTTTTTCAATATATGATCATTCATCAGTTTATAAGTCTTATCATGCTAAAATAGTTCATATATAGTTAATGTTTACAGATTTAAATATGCATAGAATGCTCTTGTTTCTTTTAGCTGGTTATTTGGTAGAGATACCAAGCTTTAAATACTAAGTTTTGTAGGGTCATGTTTACTTTCTGAGTAACAATCGCCAAAGGAATGCTAGCAGTAATTTCAATTTAGCAGTCAGCATCTAGGAGGAAGATGCTATGGAATCCAAGTACTCATATCAATGGAATAAAATAATACCTTGGAAGATGACTTAGCTAGGGTTGAGTTCTCTTCCCTGCGTTACTTGAAACACTTGTTGCTTCTTACTGCTATGCGTTTTTTCCCCTCCCACAATTTCTGATTTTTTTTCTACGGTAATGCAACTTTGCTGCTAGGGCTGAACGTCCCTTTCCCTTTTTATTTGGGGCTTTCAGTCCACTGCCCCTTTTCAATTTTTTTTTCTATTTTGGAAAAAGACAAATATGTCCCTACTTATTAGTTAGGGATATTACAGGTGCAACATTATTTCGTTTCTCATTGAAGAAGTTTACTTTATCTATTTTAATAGTAACGTCACTGAACATTTTTACTTACAATAGTAAAGAATCAAATCCTTTTTTTTATCTCATTAGAATAGCTAACATTTATTTACAATAAAATAATTAAATATTACCCATTACAACAACAAACCTCATTCATCAAGGTGATTTGGTATAATGTCCGTCGAAATTTGTTTTGAACTTGTAACATATGTTAGTTTTTCTAGAGTTTGGAAAAATAATCTATTCAATTTGATGGTAAAAAATAGTGTGATTGGGCATGAATGAGCTTAATCATCTTTTTCACATGAAAACATGTTATTCCATGTTATTAATAAAACAAATAAGGAATCTTTTGTTTTTTCAAAAAATTTTGGCACAAAACTTATTGATAGTAGTAAAAACACTCATCTACTTGACTATCTGAACTTAAATACATTCTTGATCTTGTAATAAAGTGAAATATACTCCTAAATTCTTGACAAGTTAAGGAGTGTTTTTAATATTTGTGATAGTTCAGAGGTATATTTTAGTTTAGTTAGTCAAGTAGAGGGTGTTTTTAAGATTGTCAATAGTTCAGAGATGAAATTAATAACTTGCGTCAAGTTCAATAATGTTTTTAATAGTTTTCTCTTAATTTTTAGAATCAACCCTGTATAGTTGAGTGTGCATAATAATTAAATAGGTAAAAATAAAGAAGAAAAATTCAAAGGAGTTTTAATTTTTTATGTGCAGTACAAATATGTGAAATGTATATAGTAGTAGTAATTAAAATAATAAACTGTAATAAAGATGAAAGTAACACGAGAATTAGACAAAATAAAGTGAGTGTCTTTTCTATGTATACGAAACGCGTTCATTTGGATAATTAGCGATTCATTCAACGTTGAAAAATGTAGTCTAATTTGGTGAAATGGCAATTTATTAATAGGAAAAGAGTTTGATGTCATTGATGTGCTTGTTTCTCAAACAAATTAAATAAGAGAATCACTGTCGATCTACCTTGCTAAGCACCCAAGTTTCATTTCACTGATGATTCTGTTGAATTTGACATATGTATACATCTGTTGTCGGGACAGTTGGATATGTTGCAAGTTTTTCTCAAGTAAGTTTCAAGTTTAGACAACATGAGGTGGCCCTTTGGTTTTTTCTGACTCCCCATGAAATATGGCCATTTGTGCAGTAAAATGAGCACATTTTCACATCAGAATTAGGTACACCTGATTCTTTCAAGAAATGGTCTCCTTTTTTTGCAACCAAAACCTTCAAACTACTCGTATATCATAGCAATCACCAACTCTTTCATTTTTTCTTTTCCAATTTCAATGTTTGACCCTTTTTTTTTTTTACCATAACAGTTATTTCATACTTCAATTTCTATAGCCTCAATCAATCACGCACATCATTAATGTTGAATCAAATATCTACATTTAATAGCTTTTCTAGATTGTTTTAAGTAATCTATTCTTTCTGTAATTTCCTTCTTGATCAGTGCAAAAGCCATCTTTGTATCTATAAGTATCCCTTTAAACTGCTTCCAATTCCTTGCTTTGGTATATCCTGGCTATGTTGACCCAAGTTAATACTCCTTTCTATCCCAAATATTAGTCATTTCAATAAATTGGAATTATTTTAGAATATTTATCATCTTTACTTTGTTTCTTTAGTTCACTAATACTCTTCCGTTTAGTTGAATGCTTATTAGTAAGTGAAATATATTAAAGAGAAATAAAAGCCATGTTAAGCAAATATTTTTATATTTGAGCTGCCTACTCCCTTCGTTGCCTTCCATTTGTCATTTTTACCTTTTGCACATCCTTAATAAAAAATTTGGCTAAATTATTTGTATTTATCTTTTATAGTTTTAATTTATTGCCATTTCTGATTTTCACCGTATTACCCTCTCGGTATATATTTATTAGAGTAATAAGGAGTTTAAAAAAAAATACAAATAAAGAAAAAACCCAATTCTCTCTAATTTCTTACAAATAAAATGGAATAGCTAGGGGAGTGAATGTCTTTCTTAATGATGCAAGAAACAAGTAAATATTATAATTAAAACATTGTATAGTTGCCTGCCGACGTATTAAATGGTGTTTAATCTATGAGCAACTTTGTGAATTGGAACCACTAGATGTACAAGTCAGCTTTGAAGTCACCATCGTAATTAATGAATAATTATGGAAAGAGTAAAAGCGTTTAAAGGCAAAACACATGTGCCACACGGCATTCTCTAGTTGGAACATGAATTTTTGAATTCTCATTTTCAGTCCTACCATTAGCTTAAGACCACGTTTCAACAATCATTTGATTTGTTGTGCGATTTGATATTTGCTCTGCATTCAGTTAACTAACAACGGACCATTTAACTAATGTATCTTACTTAAGCACATCAATTGTCTTGTAAATGTTCACTTAATCATAGTACCAATCAAATCAAATTTCGTAACGTTAACATTGATTGGGTAGATTATGAGAAAATCAGTGTCCTCTTTATCTTGTTTTACGTGTCATTAGTTATTGATTAAAGCTTAAGTCACTATTCCATAAAACAATATGGAATAGGCATATATATCACCGAAACGCGCATTCAGAAATAATGCATTAGAATATAGGAGCTGCTGTCATGTATTCAACCAACTCCAAATACGAGTATTATTTTATTTTAGCTCTAAAAACAAATATTTGGTAGGTGTTTTATAGGTGATAATATTACATAATATAGAAAGCAAGACAACGGAATGCTTGAACTTAAGCTTAATAAACCTAAAATTAGGCCTCAGACCAAAAAACTTAATGGAAGGCCACAAAGAGAGGATGACTTAGATCATCAAAATAGAAGCCACTACACCATACGTATACGCCCTCATCCCAAGGCTGGACTGGGTTCAAACCATGTTCACAGTTCCAATTAAATGTACGTGTCTGAGTAAATACCGGCACATAAGAATAAAATGAGACTATGAAAGCTTACTAGTTATAAATATATATTCCCGTTCACTTTTATTTATTCATTACGATAAAAATAAATTTTTATCTTTTTTTTTTTTAACATATTAAGAAAAAGATGATGTTTATTTTTTCTATTTTATTCTCATTATTAACTACTTTCTTTTAAAATTATTTCTCAAAATCTAAAACTATTCATCAATCAATATGCTATAGTAAAATACTTATATTAATTAGTGTTTTGAAAGATAGGTACAAAGTTTAAAATTGATAAATAAAAGTGAACCTAAAGGAAGTATTAATTATATGGAGCGTTGAAGCATGGATTTACGAATTTTGTGATGGAGATTGCTAAAGTTAGCGCACTAGCGATAATATAATTTTAGTGCGTGCTGCAAGGGGGTTGGGCTTGATTGTCGGTGGAAATTGTCCTTTCTATTGACTTACCAATTTTATGCTGCCCACGTATTTCTCCGTTTCAAAACAATGCAATATTCTTCTTAAAATTTTTTTGAGGTTCAACTGCATTAATTTTGTTATATGTCGATAAATCAGGATTTTGCGTCCTAATTTCTCTTTCCTATTTATGACAAATCTAGAACGAATGACACCACTAATAAAATTATCTTCTCATGATAGTGAGAGTTGCTCGAATAGTAAGCATTCATCATTTTTGATCTGTTGAGTTACCGATTGAAGCAAAGAAGATGAAAACTCCTACAAAGGGGC
The DNA here is from genome assembly GCA_038996855.1 of Solanum aculeatissimum. Taxonomy (NCBI): domain Eukaryota; kingdom Viridiplantae; phylum Streptophyta; class Magnoliopsida; order Solanales; family Solanaceae; genus Solanum; species Solanum aculeatissimum. The sequence goes on along the minus strand of JBCEWC010004478.1, from coordinate 22,712 downwards.
TAAAAAGAATTTTTTTTAAAATATCCCTTATATGTGGTATGTCCACTGGATCCCAATCTGGTGGAAGAAAAAAATTGATATCACGTATACTAGTTTTTTTTTTCTGGTCACATTCTTTTGTTACTATTTTATATAAGCCATTTTCTCCTTTACAATTTGCATGGAGGGTAATGTCTTTTAATGAAACATATTACAATTTAATAGTAAGAATAACCAGAGAACTTAATTATTCTTTTGTTGTTACAAATTTACAATCATGTGACTCGCACTCGAAAAGAAGTCACTAAAGACGGGTCAGAACTCTCAAGTCCCCTTATGAAGATGGGCTGGGCCTAATCTTTGGTGATATCCAATGGACACTAGTTTAATACGGGTCATTCAACATTTTAAGTAAAATATGCATGGACAAAATTAACCCCAACACCAAAATAACCAAAAAAAAAAAAGTAAAATTCAGTGTACCTTTTTATAATTTCATATTATAATATCCTACGAGTTATACGATACACCAAAATAACAGATAGTTTTTATTTGGGGCCAGAATTTCATATTTTCGTATCATAATATTTCACGAGTTTTGTCATATGTCAAGAGAACGTATTAGTAGAAAAGAAAAAAAAAACCAACAAAAGCACAAACCACAAACCATATGGATACTTTAGCATCCCTCATTAGTCATCAGTTTTATTTTTCTCTAAAAGAAATTAAAGAACATATGACTCAAAAAATATAACTCCAATTTTTAAATACTACAACAAATTCTGAAAATACTACATAAATTATATTGCATAATTTAATTCTTACAAAATTTATGTTGAGCAAAGCAAAAATTAGTTTTAAAAGATCCAAAAAATCTCCAAATAATAGATTTATATAGATAAAAATATTTTGATTCATTATCTTTTATTAAATAAATAATAAAAATTAAACGCTTCAAATATGAGAGACAAAAATTAAGTAGGGGACCATTTGAGGGACAATCCTTACAATAGCTTGGTTTAATACTCCTATTTGAATAATATTTATGGAATGGAAAAAGTGTTTTGGCTTTGGTAACTCGCAATCATGACGCAGCAACAAACTTTGCGGCTCTGTTTTACGCTTCACACTTTTTCAATAATCCCTCCCATGCCAACCTCATGAAATCACTTCCTGCCTTTTCGTTTTTGATATAAATATTTTATAATTTTAAATATATCACATGAGTTATCGAAAATAAAAAAAAATATTTTTAATCAAACTAACAACACACATGAAGTATTAATAGACCCATAGGCTTCCATTTATTCCATGTGAGTTGAGTTTGCACTTTGCTTCTTCAATTTCATAATCATCATCACTACATGATAATTTACTTAAAAGAGTCCTCCCCAACTTTTGCTTTACAAGATCCATCAACAGCATAAAAAGAAGAAGAATTTACAACAGGACATGAGGTCACAATGACACTATATTTTCAATCCTAAGGACAAAATCTATTTTTCTTCAAACTCGGGCAAATTAGACTTGTAAATTGAATATATGTAAATTCTAGATTTGAGAATGGGACGTTTCGTCACTCAAGTGGATTGTTATTTGTTAGCCCAAAAAAGTTAAAAGCCCAAACATCGAAAGATTCTATTTGGATAAATTAATGGCCCACAGCAGTTGTCCAAACATCTTCTGCTACGAATTGACAATGACGCAAAATGACTCAACCTCCATTTCTAACATACACGTAACGCCCTTTGCTTCTGTATCTTTTTCTTCTCACAATTATCTTAACCATTAATTGATGCATTTATTAATCTCCGTTTTAGTATTAGTATCAGGTACGAGTAACAAAATTCCCAATTAAAAATGGAGGTCAGTGGAATTGACAGTTCTAAAATTGATGACAAATTCACCGGGACTGGGAATCCGCGTTTTTTGGTCGTGAATCACAAAAGTGGAGGAATTTTGGACGCCGTACGCTTCGTCCTATCGGGTAACAAAGAAAGCGGCGAGAAATTTCTTCAGTATTCCGACGGCGGTGTGGTGGAAGACTTCCCAGGTGATGATGATAGTCCTGATCACAGATGGGTTATATTTGTGTCCGTTATAGTGCGGAAATTAATCGCCATTTTCGGTAAACCCATGGAGTGGTTTGGATATCTCGTCGACTTCATCCTCAACCTTTTATCTCTCAATGCCAATTTTTTTGGACTGCTCTACAATATCTTGCATGGTAAGTCTAACACTAGCTTTCCATGGGACCACCCACAAGATTCAAATTTTTTACTTACAAACAAGTTGAAATGGAGGGAGTACTTTTTTGTTCCATCGGTGCATACAACTTTAACTGATATAGAATATGTACGTATGCTAATTGAAATTGTTTTGCTTGTATGAGTTATTTGGTTTATATGAGTCACATGTTCCATAAGGTGCTGATTTTGAAAAGTTGCTTTTTTGTTGGGCATTCTTTGGAATTGCATATTATTCTTGACATTTGGAAGAAGCTTTTTGTTGATTTGAATAAGACTTCTGAAATTGAGGAACAAAAGTATATTTTCCCATAACAATCTGACGTTATTTCAATGCTTCCGATCCATTTCCCCTGCTGCGATGCATATGCACTTAATTGACACTTCCGCTACCAAATATCATGATTGAAAGTGAGGTGAAACTGAGGGACAAACTTATCTTTTACAGTAGTATATTTTTGCCAACAGAATATGTGAAAAACAAGTAATGTGGGTCTCATGACTTTTCTGAGTTAGTTACTCTAGATCAGAATTTTCATTTCAAGAAAGTGAACATCCTTTTGCACTAACAAAAATTATGAATAAATTGGCACAATTCTTTGTCTGTGTATGACTTCGAGCAAAGTGAGTACCATAAAATTGTTGTATTTTACATAAAAAATGTAGATATGAATTTATTTCGAGTTGTATGCCTACTGAGTGCTGGCTCAAACTATTGTGTCGTGCTTCCAATATCACGCTTTGTCTCTGTAATCATAAATGTTCTGTGAAAGCAGGAAAGGTGGTGATGCCACAAAGAGGGTCTGAAACGTTTATAAGTGCTATTGGGCATTTAGATGGGCGTATAGACTTATACAAGAGTGAGACATTAACCAAGGAAATTGGAGAGCCTGATTTCTGGCAGAAAAATATTCAACTTGGAATAGGACACAGAGCCCTTATGGATCTCTGTATGATGGCTTCAAAGTTGGCCTATGAGAATGCAAAGGTCGTTCAGAATGTCGTAAATATTCACTGGAAGGTCGTTATGTTATGATTCACTTTTTTCTTTTTTTATTGTTCTTCTGCTCTAACTAATGGAAGATAATAAGTTTACCATGTTGCTTATACTTTAAACTGCTTTCCATAACAGATGCATTTTGTGGATTTCTACAATTGTTGGAATGGTGAGAATTCAGCCTTTTCTTGCCAGCCTTCAAGGGGAAAATCGCTTTTCATCCTTTTATTTGCTCATCACTGTTACTAGTTTATTTTCTATGTTGGAGCAGATTTTGACTCTATTATTTTTTCTTCGTTGTCAATTGTTTTGACATCTTCTGATTTTATGGCTTATTTGCTTTTTCTTCCTCTTCACTTGCTGAAATAGATTTCGAGAAAGAGATGTCCACCCAGGTTTTTATATTGTGTGATAAGCCAAAAGATGCAAACTTGATAGTCATCAGCTTCAGGGGCACAGAGCCTTTTGATGCTGATGACTGGATCACTGATTTTGACTACTCTTGGTATGAGATTCCAAAACTCGGCAAAGTACACATGGGATTCTTGGAAGCCTTGGGTTTAGGGAGCAGAGCTAAAGCTTCCACATTTCATGAACAACTGTTCATGAATAATCTGAAGTTCACCAAGTTAGAGAATGATGCAACTATTGCTCCTTCAGAAAGTTCTGAATCTTCTACCATATTCACTGATTCTGATGCACACAGTGTGTCAGACCAGTCGTCTGACTCAGAACAGCCTACTGATACCGGCTCAAAGAAGCTCAAACTAGATATGCCAGAGAGGACTGCATACTATGTTGTCAGAAGTAAACTCAAAAGGTTACTCAAAGAACACAAGAATGCAAAGTTTGTTGTTACAGGCCATAGCTTGGGTGGAGCATTAGCTATATTATTCCCGACAGTCCTAGTGCTACATGAGGAGATGGATGTCATGGAACGATTATTGGGAATATATACATATGGGCAGCCAAGGATTGGGAACAGACAGTTAGGGAGGTTTATGGAAGCCCATTTGGAACATCCAGTCCCAAAGTACTTTAGAGTTGTTTATTGCAACGATCTTGTGCCAAGATTACCTTATGATAATAAAACATTCCTGTTTAAGCACTTTGGGATTTGCCAATACTACAACAGCTTATACGTTGAACAGGTAAAACCTTTAATTTCTACAGTTATGTTGCTCGTCTAATATCTGGTGTTCTTTTATAAATGTGAATTAGCTTGCAGCACATTTTCCTCTAATATCCATTCAAGCTTCTTAGATGGCGAAACATTTGTCAAACTCATTAATTTCATAGTGTTCAGTCTCAATTCCTTGGCTCTTTCCTCATCGTAAAGTTGTCTAATATGAAATGAAAATATTTTCTGGGGAGTACTAATTATTTTTTCATGTTTGTCTATAGAACGTTGATGAAGAACCAAACAGAAATTATTTTGGGCTGCGATTTCTGATACCGCTGTATCTGAATGCTTGGTGGGAGCTAATCAGAAGCTTTACAATGGGTCACATGCACGGATCCGAGTATGAGGAGAGTTGGGAATCAGTCATGCTTCGCGTGCTAGGACTTTTCCTTCCTGGTATTTCTGCTCACAGCCCTGTTGATTACGTGAACTCGGTCAGACTTGGAAGGGAGGGAAGTGTCCAAATGTCGTCTTTCTAGAAATGTTTCTGTCACAAAATAGTGGGGTTTACAGCTACAGAAGATCATGAGGCTTTTGCAGTATGTGCCCAGTTTAGATTTTGAAGGTTGTATTGGACGTTTATTTATGGAAAGTTGTATTTGTGTGTTCAAACAAGACTTCCTTAGTAGAAATAAGCTCTGTTGTCGAACTAAAAAGGTTATTATTATCCTTCCTCTGTAGTCTTTTTTTACCTTTTCTTTCTTTTTCCTTCTGTAATAGACATTTTGTTCAAACCATCCATCAATGTCCAAGCTTGTACATTTTCTTTTCAGGTAAGGATTTGATTTCCCGACTTGTAATCCCCTCCCCCAATCCATCCTCTACCCCCAATTTTTCTTTTTTCCTTTTTTTTTAGAAAAAGAATCAACTAATAAGAATTAGAAAGATAATAAAGAGTTTTATTTCCAATGATGTTACACTATGGTATCACTCTCTTAATTAATACATCCTGCGCCTAATAGTATAGTCCTGAAACTAGGTGTACATAATGTGCACATTTTACACATTAAAATGTAAAAGTAAAACTGATAATATTTGGTAGCATGGCGAAACTTTAACTATTTTATCTATGTTGACTAATATTCCTTGAAAACTATGCCAAAATATTTATCAAAAAATAGTCATTCATTGTATAGACATGAATTGTCAGTGTATATTTCATGTATAGTCAAAATATATTTAGTTTTTGAGTGTATCACAATCAATATTCAGTGTATAGTATAGTTAATGTATACTTTCTGGGACTTTTGACAAGTTATATTGTATAGTTATATATCTTTTCTACGATTTTGAGCTAGTAGAACAATCATTCAACTTTTCTTTTTCATATGAGATTAGGAATAAATAAATTGTGTGTGGTAATAAAATTTACAGAAGTTCTTTAAATAAAGTGGAGAGAATTTTTGAAAGTTTTAAAAACGCTCATCTACTAGTCTTCTGATATTGGAATATGAGTGAAATAGACTTTCAAATTCTCTTCCAATTTTAGAGAGTTTTCAACACTTTTCTCAATTTTTTATTAAGATTTTATACTCGTAGAAAAATTGAAGATCATTTACTATGTCATATGTCAAATCAAAAATATATTTAATTTCAGTTAATTAAATAAACAAATATTTTTAATGCTGTTAATAATGCAGAAATGAAATTAAAAATTTGAGTGAAGTACTTCTCTGGTTAAAGTGTGTATAAATTTGGTAGGAACTTAGATATAAAAAAGAAAAAAGGTTTATCTCCCAAGTGTGGCTATGGTGGGACGTGTCAAATTTTGGAGTGTAGCCAAACAGTTAAGAGCAGATTGAGTTGAAGAAGGAAAATACCAAACGTTCAGGGAAGTGGCCAAACCACCCAAAGCAGGCATCTCCACCAAAAATTAGTTTTTTATACTGAAAACATTCAAGATTATACTTGTTATAGCTTTCCTAATTCTGTCTGGGTATCTTTTTTTTTTGGGTAACCGCCAAAACACCACAAATTCCAAGTTCCCATTTTTAACTTTTCAACTTCAATCCAACCAAATTTATTTGCTCGCTCAATTGTGCATGACCACTTGCTATATATTCTAGGTGGTTTCGTTCATTCCGAGGTAAGGAAAGATTTTTGTTTCTTTAATTTCATCAGCTGTATGCTTTTGTGTGTGCCACTCGTTTATCTTCTGGGGTTCGTGGATCTTGTTCATTTTTTAGGTCGGTGCTTTATTTTTTCTACTTGATTTTGTGCATACTGTAAGGATGAGATGGTAAAGCTAGAATCTTTTCTACTTTTTGTATATGAATTTGTTTGATTGAGTGCTTCTGAACTAGAATCTTGACAAAGAAAAGAAATTTTTACTTAGGTTCAAAAATGGACAATTTTCTTACTGTGAAATATCTTCATGGCAGGTTTTACTGCTATTCTTCAGTAAAATGCCCCAAATTGGACTTGTTTCTGCTGTTAACTCTAAAGTTCAAGGTAGTTCAGCTTATCTTTGGAGCTCGAGGTCTTCTTTGGGAACCGAAAGTCAAGATGGTTGCTTGCAAAGGAATTCATTATGTTTTGGTGGTAGCGAATCAATGGGTCATAAGTTAAAGATTTGTACTCCCCATGCCATGACCAGAAGATTGGTTAAGAACTTTCGGCCTTTAAAGGTTTGGTTTGAATTCTATGGACTGATGAATTATCATCTCAAGGTATATATTTCTCTAAAATAAAGGAAGTATCTTGTCATTCAGGTAGTATCAATTGATTATCCAAGACCAGAGATAGACAATACACTTAACTATTTGGAGGCTGCATTCTTATCATCAACATTCCGTGCTTCTCCGCGCCCATCTAAACCCTTGGAGATTGTTATTGCTGGTGCAGGTAATATTCCTGTCATCTATGTTTGAAGCATTTGTTTTTCTTTATTTCGAAGGAAGCATATTATTATTGTATTAGCATTAGAATATTTATCTATACCTATGCATGCCTTTTTTGATTCACTGTTTTAGACTACTAAATCTGAGGTTATTAAGCTCTTGTTATGTTGCAATCAAATAGAAAGTCCCTGCTGATTGGATTAGGAGCAGTTACATAAGTAGTTAATTTTGACTATTCTGCCATCACTCTCTTTATTTCTGCTGTTATAATTTGTATCTCTCTTATCATTTAAACCATGATAAATCAGCGAACATGCTGTTGATTGAGTGACATGTCTAAGTGATGAATCTGAAGTATTGGAGGTGTATATCAATTCTCCAGTGCAAGATTGATCCCACTATACCTATAAATTGCAGTATTTGGAGTTCCAAAATTTGAACAAAAATTAAAAGTCAAATTAAGTTACGCAATAAGGGGTTACATTCTTCTAATGCATGCGATCTCTGAGATATTGAAGGAGATAAATGATAGATCTTCATATTTCATCTTTACTATGCTGGAGCAGTGACCTCTCAGCTGCCTTGAACTTGTTCATTGACTTGGTTTGCAAAATACTGTGCCATTCACATTCAACTTGTACTGTAATCAACTAGTAGAAAATCATCTGACTGCCTAAAGAAATGTTATTTGCATGATTTGTTCTATTGTACTATAGAGAATACATCAAAGAATGCTACACAAGGTACTAGATAGTTGTTTCAGATAAATGGAGCTGTAACATGATTCTATGATAATTCAATTTTTTCAAATATCAGGTTTGGGTGGTCTGTCTACAGCAAAATATTTGGCAGATGCTGGTCACAAACCAATACTGTTGGAGGCAAGGGATGTTCTAGGTGGAAAGGTTAAGAAGATTAAAATATGTCCTTTTTTCCTAAAAAATCCTTTTTTCTGTGTCTTTTCCTATTAGTAGTCCTTTTCTGGTTAGGTTATGGTTGTTTCATATAAATCCATTTTTCATGCTCTGTCAACCTTCAATTGCTCAAACAAATGCTCTGTGTTCAGTATTCCTCTTTTTGACTGTTGATCTTTCTCTTTCGATAAATCTTTGAATGTCAACCATCCAACTTTTCTTGCAAATAGTTTTATTTACTCTCTCTCTTTGAATTTGGTAGAAAATTGATCTGTCCTAAAATTGTCCAATGTTACAGTCAACTTTCTTTTCTTTGCCTACTAGTAACATAGATTATCGAGAAAACATTACATCGCATTAGGTTAAATATATTAATTGACTAAATTGGAGGAAAATAAATTATTATCATTCTCTATTATTTTAAGATTGAGGCAAATTTACCTATTATTTGAACTTATCCCTCATATAATGTGCTGTCTTTTCTGAGAGATGCTACATAAACTTGGTGATATCGTTAGTGAAGAACGCTATGTTAAGTAGTTTCGAAACAAAAACCCTTCTCTCTTAGTTCATTCCATGTTTCGTTGCATGTTTTTCTCTAAAGACCAGATGCTCTTTCTATTACTTGCTTTAGTTACATTTGTATTTGGGGGCAAGTTGGTATTGGCATATAATTACTATTTGTTCTATGTTTTGATGCATGTTTTAATTTTACCTTTTTGCCTTTTCAATGTCCTTTAATCAAGAATTGATTTGCACAATATTTCTTCCTCGTATTTTATGCATCTATAAGCTTTCATGTGGAAATGGCTAGAATGGATTATCTTAATTATGCAGTCACCAAGAATATGCAGTCACCAAGAATCTAGTTGTATAGGCAAAGATTGATTTAGCATTAGTCTTTTTGGGTTCTACTGTTGAGAATTCGTGTCTTCCTTTAGGTAGCTGCATGGAAAGATGACGATGGAGATTGGTATGAGACTGGTTTGCATATATTCTGTAAGTTTGACCGCGCATTGTTTTATGTGTACGTTAATATTCTTATATTGTCATTGTGATTTTCTTGAGATCTTTTGTCCATTAGACATCTCCTATCTTTGTTTGTAGTTTGTCTTTTACAAATAGCCTATTATTGTCAGTAAATCTGTATTATACCTTGCTACTCCTTTCTCATCTTGTTATTCATATAATCTCATACAAATTGGTGCTTGATCTCTTTGAAGTTGGGGCTTACCCAAATATTCAGAACCTGTTTGGAGAATTAGGGATTAACGATCGATTGCAGTGGAAGGAACATTCAATGATATTTGCAATGCCAAGCAAGCCAGGAGAATTCAGCCGCTTTGATTTCCCCGAAGCTTTACCAGCTCCTTTAAATGGTGAGCTAATCATGAGTAAATTTCTCTCTCTGTAATCATTGTCAAACTTCCCTAATAAATCATAAAATTGATTGGTCAATTGCACCTATGATACTTTACTAACCTTAAAAGAGCATAAAGGTTCATTACTTATTCATCGGACTTTTTTTGTGCGGCTAAAGTTTGAACTCCTATGTTATAATTTGCAGGAATTTTGGCCATCCTAAAGAACAATGAAATGCTTACATGGCCAGAGAAAGTCAAATTTGCAATTGGACTCTTGCCGGCAATGCTTGGAGGGCAATCTTATGTTGAAGCTCAAGACGGGATAAGTGTAAAGGACTGGATGAGAAAGCAAGTGCGTAATCAATCATGTTACTTTTTAAGTGCATAGACCTGGCTGTGTAGTTCACAGTTCACACACAAATTGTTCATTTGAAGTGTTAGATTGTTTGCCTGCCTTTCTTTTGCTAACAACATACATATAGCAAATCTCAGCAGCAGCAATTTGCTTTGCAGGGTGTGCCGGATAGGGTGACAGATGAGGTGTTCATCGCTATGTCAAAGGCACTCAACTTTATAAACCCCGACGAACTTTCAATGCAGTGCATCTTGATCGCATTGAACAGGTTTCTTCAGGTTAGAATCCTGATCCCACATTCAAAACAGAGAGAGAGAGAGAGAGAAGTAATTTATCCCTTCCAGGTCTCTCATATAACAGGAAATCTCTAACTAAGGAGCTTAAATGTGATTGAATTGTCCATAAGTGCATCTTGTTTGGCACCCAACACTACATTGCTGCAGGAAACATTTGTAATGCCGGTTTCGGAGATGAAACTTTTGAAGTTATCATCTGTAAAAGAATATACTTCGGTTTGGTTTGTTACTTCTGGAGGGTGTGGCTTGCTCCACTAGATTTCATTTGTAGGGACAGGTTTCTCTTGGTTGAGGGCATATAGTTTGACTGCTGGAGAAGTTCTTTTTATAGATGTACTCTTAGAAGCTTCTACTAGCAGAGTGGAACTGATTTATGGCAATTTGGACACTTATATTAACCATCCTTCTCCTCCCTTTTCTTTTCCCATTGGACTTCCATTTTTCTTTTCCAAATTCTACTATGCAAATGGGCCCCTTGTTGTCCATGCCCTGAATCTCTTGGATGAAGGACTACTTTACTGATTCCCTTTCAAACAGCTCAGTTGTTATCTAGTATGCATTTTTATGTCTTAAAGAATTGAAGTAAACTACTTATAATCTGGGAAAAAATCCAGAAAAGAAGAAAGAATGATGGTGAATTTCTCCACTCAGATTAGCTTTTCTGATATATTTTCACTATTAATCAACAGGAGAAACATGGTTCAAAAATGGCCTTTTTAGATGGTAATCCTCCTGAGAGACTTTGCATGCCAATTGTTCAACACATTGAGTCAAAAGGTGGCCAAGTCAGACTAAACTCACGAATAAAAAAGATTGAGCTGAATGAGGATAAAAGTGTCAAGTGTTTTATACTGAATGACGGTAGTACAATTAAGGGAGATGCATTTGTGTTTGCCACTCCAGGTATAATATTAATTGTACTAGTTGATTCTTCCAGTTTTCACGTTCTTAATCTGAGTTTCTAATTTTTGCTGACTTTTGATGAACCAATTAGTGGATATTCTCAAGCTTCTTTTGCCTGAAGACTGGAAAGAGATTCCTTATTTCCAAAAGTTGGAGAAGTTAGTTGGAGTACCTGTGATAAATGTACATATATGGTTAGTGGTGAATATTTCTACTTGTTAGTGTTTATTCTTCGTGTAGCATATCTATGTATGTGCAATTAAATGTCTATATATACATGTTTATGTTTATAAATGCTGACATGCATATTCTCAGTCTTGTGTTAATTTCCCGTATGAGGAACTTATGGATGTTGGCTTTTCCAAAACTTTGATAGGAAAACGTGGAAATTTTTGTACATATTTTAATTAGCAGAACTTTCTTTGTTTTGGCCATTAGTGCCTAAAATTTTCTGCTGAAAGGACTGAATTAATTTCCAATTGTGGATGCATATGTATCCTTGGGATACTGAAATGACCACCTTTATTGGTTTCAAACCAATAACGATTGTATCAATTAAACTGCAGGTTTGACAGAAAACTGAAGAACACATATGATCATTTGCTCTTCAGCAGGTTAATTTCATTCACTTTATTCTTCCAAAGCATTTTGTATGTCGATGATTTCATTTTCGTTTAGTTCCCTTCCCCCTCTTCTAGTCTCGTGATTATTAGGTACAACATTGAGTAAGTTATGGCTTCTTCTCTCTCGTGAACCATTGAAAGAAGATTTTGTTGTAGAAAAACAGAAGATTCCTTCTGATAATGCTCTCCACAAGCACAGTTTTGTGTAAATAACATATTATAAAGTTATTGGACGATTGGATATCATAGATCCATGCAACTTTGACATGTTTGGTTCTTCGTGTCCAGGACTACATCTGGCACATTAGATAGGAACACAAAAATGAAGATGGATTATTGATTTCCTGCAAGTTTCCTTGTGATTAGTAACATTAGAGTCATATCATTGTTAATGGCTATATTCACTGGAAAGTTAATGAAATATTTGTTGGTCCAAAAACTGTTTGTTTTTATCCCTCCCCCTTCCTCTTCCCGGTGAAAACCCCTTCTCTAAGCATTAGCAAGTGAGATTCAGTTGAGGATAGACATGACATGTCATGGCAACCACTTCTTGGTAGTATGAAAAATGGATTGGAGATCAAGCCGTCCACATTGCATCAGCTATATGTTGATTATGTTCCCTTACTTTTTTGAATGACACTTCTGTTGGTAGGACAAGATCAATAGAGCTCCTTTTTCAATTCTTAGAATATTGTGTTGTTTCTGATACTTCTATTGATTCCCTTTCTTAATTTCTCTTTCATATTCATGCAGAAGTTCATTGCTCAGTGTGTATGCTGACATGTCTGTCACGTGTAAGGTACTCATTTGTAACCATTCATATTGCTCTAAACTTATAATCTGTAAAGTTATGTATGAGTTGCTGTACATTGCATAATGCTTGTTGGGTTAGTGTATGAATTCCCGCTGTTGTAATCTTCAGTTAGGATGTGTAATGATATTGGTTTTGTATATATGGAGTAGTCATGACTATATCCTGTCTGTGCACAGGCCACCACAGGAGGCAAGTCATGAAGGACAAGTAAAGAAATTTGACAAAATTAGGCGGTTATTTTAGTTAAAAGTTGTTTTAGAATTTAATGGGATAAAATCTTTTATTAGCTATATAGGCTCTTGCTGCCGGGTGGGTGGTGAGTCGGTGTTAAGAAGGGAACTTAATTCAGTGTCTGCAATTTTTGGGAAGAGGCTACAAACCTACTTCTCAGTTTTAGGGCCCTCTGACATAGCTGGCCTCTATGCAGGAATATTACAACCCCAACCAGTCTATGTTGGAATTGGTTTTTGCACCTGCAGAAGAGTGGATATCTCGCAGCGACTCAGAAATTATTGATGCTACAATGAAGGAACTAGCAACGCTTTTTCCTGATGAAATTTCAGCAGATCAGAGCAAAGCAAAAATATTGAAGTATCATGTTGTCAAAACTCCAAGGTAAGATAGCATTTGGCTTTTATAGTTGCTCATCATGATATGCCATTTGAAAGTGGCATTTGCTAACAGTTGTGTAATTCGCTAGAATTGAAGTCCAAATGGAATCTATATGCTGAATCCGGATTGATCTGTTTTTTTTTTCTCTCAGGTCTGTATATAAAACTGTGCCAGGTTGTGAACCCTGTCGGCCCTTGCAAAGATCCCCTATAGAGGGGTTTTATTTAGCTGGTGACTACACGAAACAGAAATACTTGGCTTCAATGGAAGGTGCAGTCTTATCAGGAAAGCTTTGTGCGCAAGCTATTGTACAGGTTAGTTCTCACTGGTTGTCAGCAGTTGTTTCTTTCATTTGTGGTATGTTTGATTATATTCTGTCTTCTTTTGCTGTGATAGAGAATTGTAGAACCATTTCTTAGACATTATGTAGCAGTCTCTTTCTGTAAGCCTGTTTCTCATAGATTTGGTGGGAGGAGAGGGGTTGTCAACTAGTACAGCTTTATTTCTGGCAGACCTTTTTTCTCTCAACTTGTACCAACAACAGAAATGAACATTAAGCTCGCCTTTTACTTAACCAGTTCTGCCTAGAGTTAATAGTTTTCCAACCAATGTAATAGTTTGTGCACACACCACTAAGGTCCAAAGAGTGCTGTATTCCTCCATTCTTAATTATAGTCTTGGTTTGAACCCTGGAAAAGGAGACACTCTGGTGGGAACATTTTCCCCATTAAAGGGGCCCTTTGTGGCATGAAACCAGATTAGTCCGACCAGTGAGTTTCGAATACCAGATGGGTTAAACAAAAGAGGAAAATCGTTCACATATTGCAGTGTTTTGTGGTTTTAGAACTTCGGTAGTAGCTTGATATATGCAGGGAGTCGTGTTTGTCGTCTTCAATTACACCTATATCTCTATATTTTGCAGGATTATGAGTTACTTGTTGGCCGGAGCCAGAAGAAGTTGACAGAAGCAAGCGTAGTTTAGTTATTATTTTACTTCTGTACACTTTAATTTATGATGAAAGAAGTGTGTACACAGCATATACAAGAGTGAAGCAAGTAGGTAAAATTCAAAGGGCAAAGCTTCTATACAAAAGATTAGCATTCTTTAGTCATAAGTTAAAAATATAAAGCATATTGCTAAGTACTTGGTCTTTGTATGCCTCAATTTCTGTCACATCCCAAAATACCCCTAGCACCCGCCACTACAAACATCCAAATTATCAAAGTACAGAGATACAATATGTGCAACACCAAATCTCATCACTACGCATAAAAATGAAATAACAATCAAATCAAAATCGTATATCAAGTTATGAATGAGAAGGGTCACTTAACAAAATATTTTTAGTCCAAATTTCACAATAAGATTATGGAGTATCTAATATAGTAACATGAGTTTAACTATCGGGTGTGCAAACCCCAAGAAGAAAAACATAAACTATAATAGATAGAGCTGAAATAGTAGCTTTCAGGAACAAGGCGAAGGTTCACCTCAGCAATAGAGTCTACGGGAATGAACTTGTTAGCCACAAGTTTTACCCTCCCCAACAGTATCTGCATCGAAATGCAAGTAAGGAGTGAGCTATATATAAATATAACTTCGTAAGATCCTCGGCTCGCTATTTTAATACCCCTGGAACAAGAGTTGTAAAATACATTTGCACAGCGAATATGCATGAATAATATACACAAGAATATACTTCATAATATAAGGCTTAATAATTTCAAACAAATGTTCAAAAAGGTTCACTACATGTTTCAATTCAATCCACACTCAACGTTTGTCATAACGACTGTGAAGGAGATCAACCCATCACCTCGACAAGTCCATGACAGCATGTATAATGCTCTAAAAGTATACTACGACAATGTGTACAAAGCCCCAAACACATTACGACATAATAGATATTCCCCTAACATATTACGACAACTATGTACGCCTATAGTAAATCATATCACAATAATGAAGAAAGATATCCAATATCACACCACATATAACTTATAAAAATATTTGATATTTTTCACAAAATAACATTTGTAGGGCTGATCAAAGAACACTAGTTCTGCCAAGCACACACTTGTCCCAATACATGCACCAAACAGAGAAAATATATTTTTCAAAGCATATTTGAAAAGTAAGCACTAAAACTTAAAGTTTCGCTTACCTTATTAATGACAAGTGCTCCAACCTTGCAAGACGTAGAATACAAACCAAACAGCCTTCAATGACTTCAATCTATACAAAATAGTGGTTAACGATGTCAATTTTACTGGTCAAACTCAAATCTCAATATCCCTAACCTTTAAGTTTAGAGTTAAATCTTAAACTAACAAGAGCACACAACAAGAAAATTCAATACCTGAATTTATCATCCAAAAGAGTGGTACAAAGATCAAGTTAATTTTGTGTATAAATTTCTCTCAATCACCTTGTGAGCTGTGCGTTTTTTCTCTATTTTTTAATAAAAATTATTAATGATTAAAATTACCAATTAACCATTTATTAAAAATAAGGGTTATTACAATTTCTTTTATGTTTCCTTACCCTCATGGCGCAAGAAATACGCCTACATTACTTAATATTTATTCATACTCTACTATCTTAAACTAAAAATTGAACTGTCAAGAAAAAATAAAATTTTGCAACAACCGCCACCTTTGTATTCAACGGCAAAACCAGAAATTCCGCCAAAGATTCTATTCATGTTTTTAAACGAAATTTTACAAGTTATTTAAGCCTGAAAAGCAAGCCCCATAGCTATAGCTATCCAAGGGGTTGGGGATGCCATCAAGTGGGCTCTTTGCAGCATAATGTGGAGTCTTAGAATCTCACGATCCAAAGTAACAAATTACAAATAGAATTTGCTATCTGTTTAAAAAAATATTAATTTTTAGACACATGTATTTTATATAAATTCATTAAAATGATTTAAAAAAATCTATGAAAATATACGTGCAATGGATAATAAAATGTAATAATTTATAAATAAATCTTAAAAGTATGACGATATATTGGATGAGGGATGCATTTTTTATTAATTTCTTTTAAGTAATAGATGATAAATTTTGAACTTTGATCAATAGTTAGTAAAATAAAGTCACAAATAATTAATTTTAGCCCAAATAAAAAACAAACTTAGGATAATAAAAAATCTATTAAAAAATTATATTAAAGAAGTCTGATAGAAAGAAAATAACTAAAAAATCAACAAAGAAGAAAAAAGCACACATCCCTCTTAAGATTTTAATCATAATAATATAAATGAAGAAATAAATTCATAATCAGTATATAATTTTTGGAGTTGTTGTCATCACCTTCTCCCATAACCAAAGCAAGAGTATTTTTCATATAGTCAAACTAAAGCATGAATCAAATAGTACAAATAATGATATAACCGCTTCACTATCATTATTATAAAATGAAAAAGATAACCTTGAATTGAGATATAATGACACAGTTGTTTCAATTTTTATTATTGGTTTCTTCCATCTTTCATATTAATAGTAAATGTTGCACAATTTTTTCACATTCTTTGATAGGAGTGAAACAATAGTACATATAATATTTAAATATTATAGCTATCATGTGATTTAAGAAAATACATCTGATTCCCCCAACCCCAACAATATTAAATAAATTAAAGAAGATAAATGAAAATAACTAATAAAAAAAGATTTACAAAAATGTAATTGTTAGCTATGGAGATGGGTACATGATTTTTGAATGCTGTAAATTTTTATTTAATCGTGATCGCTTTCAGCATAATTAGATAAAGAGTAAAAAAAAAAATAAAAAAATCTAACAACTTCTTATGAAATAATTTCTATCAACTTTCTAGAAAAGTAATTTCCAATTACAATTTTCTATAAATAATTTCTATCAACTTTCTATGATATTTTTGTCTTTGGATTTTTGGCTTTATAGCGCTCATTTTTATTAGCATTTAGTGTAATATAATATGATTATTATTTTATATTTAGTTAATTAAATATTTTTATAATATTTTAATTTAGTGTAGGGGTAAAATAGTTATCCAACTTTATATCTTGGAGCTTTCTACTTTTAATTAGATATTTTTAAAATATTTAATTTAGTATAGGCATAAAATGATAATTCAACTTTAGCTTTTCAGTTTTAATATAATATGATGATATGATGTGATAATAATGAAGAAGGTAAAAGTCAAAATAGGATTCGTTTTGACTAAAGTGTCCAAATTAGTATATTTGGCATGAATTTACTGTGATACTAAAATTTAAATATGAATTATTTTTTTCCACGTATATCAATGGAACTACTTCACCGGTATCCATAGTAAATTGAGATTAAAAAGATGATAAACTATCATTTAAGCTTTTCTTAAGTCAATATCATATAAAATTAAAATAGAATTACTAAATTCTCCCTGGATAGAACTTTGCTCAAGTAAAGCAGACTAGATTATATATAATGATTAGTCAACAGCTGCTTACTTGCAACAATGGGCATACAATGTATTTGGATAAGAAATGTAGGAAACAATCTAAGAAAAAAAAAAGGAATGTTCTTAGAAAAAGCCTCTACTGTATCTTTCACTCTTTTGGTTCACTGAATGTGTGATCTCTTCTTCTACTACTTATCTTCTTACTATTACTAAATCCTTCCAACTTCTTGGGAATCCAATTGGGATATTTCTTTCCATCTTGTTGGGCTCACATATTATTCGACCGACCCATTTTGTCAAATCAATTAAACGATTTCCCACAAATTTTGCACATGACTTTTGATTTCCGTATCTCATTTCAAATTTTGAGTTTATGTTATACAATTGAATCTCTAGTTAAAATTCTAGCTCCGTCCAAAATTATTTGGTATAAATTAGTCTACTAATGGTAACAGTCTCATTAAGCTTATCGTATAAACTACACCACAAAGATCTCATGTTGCTCTGATGAGCTGTATCATATCTTCTTCTTTAAAAACACTAATAAGCTTCGAGATAATGATGAGTATAAACAAGTGGATCTATTCAGATTTGAGGTCCTCCCAAAACGTGACAATTTGGGATCCTATCAAAATCGTATATACATTATTGTTATTTGCAAGTATATTTTAGTAGATAAATGACTAGTGTCCAAGCTCGATTTCTTTTTTAAAGTAAATGAAGGTAGCGCTTCAATTTTATCAGGAGCTACATTAAGCCAGTCACAAGGCATTTAATATTATTAAAACAATAGTAGTAATCTAGCTAAAGGCAGAGTGAGTATTGGACGTTACCTCCAATTGATGTTGTAAGATCAATCAATTTTGAATATCCGATACAATAACAACATACCCAATATACTTCAGTCTGAAAAATATGGAGTGTAAGTAGTAATCTTACGGAGGTTATTTGCAATAGACCCTCAACTCAAGATATGAAGAATCAACGGACAAAAAAAAGAAACAGAATTATTGGCCCTTGGAGCCACGGTGTAACCAGAGTAAGGAAATCTGGACTCGAACTCCAAAAGGTACAGTGAAATAGCCGACATTGTGTTCCCAAATCCCATAGGGATGCCTTGTCCAGATTAAGCAATCCTCCTTTTATGACGCCCACTTTACCACTTTTATAATCTAAACACACAAAACCAAAATACACGTAACTACAAATTTTAACAATCATCCCTTGGATTCCAATTTACTATGCCTCAAAATGTAAAATACATACCCCCACGTTCACTCCTCTTTCTTCAACCACTGCTTCTTTCCATGCAAATCCCCCTGTTTTCAAAGTGACCCCCCCAACCCCCCTTGGATGATTTCTTGGTATAAATACTTGTTTCCTTGCAACATTTTTCCATCAGGGTCCAGCTCCAATTGAGCTTTTTTCCCCTTTTTACTCTTTTCTCAATCTCTTTCATTCTTCTCCATCACCAAAACCAAAGTTATCATCTTTACAACTAGTAATCAAGAACTAATCATGGCTGATCAACTAGTATCATCATCATACAGGAATGGATCATCAAAGAAGAAGAACAACATTTCAAGAAAGTGTGCTTCCTTGATTAAAGAACAACGAGCCCGGATATACATTCTCCGTCGATGTGCCACTATGCTTCTCTGTTGGTATATTCAAGGGGATGATTAAGTTCATCCATCGTCAACCCCAAAATCAACTCCACAACTAGTACTACTACTACTACTACAATTAATCGTACAACAAAAATAACCCTACTCTACATCGTCTACCTTGTTTCTACTTGTATCCATATGTTCTTTCCCCTTTTTCTCCCCATCCATCATTTTCACGTGCTTCTCCGTGAAAGAGAATCTCCAGGTTGAAGATATAATTAAGTAAATAAAAGTGTACTCTCTTGAGATGATCACACACTTCAACATGACTACCTACTCAGTCACTTGGTCTCATGGTCCTGTTCGTCTTCCGTAGTTTCTTAGAGGTCTGCCTTAGTTACTCTTGTCGTTTTGATCGTGTACCACTTCACATTTTTTACCCAGTGGGTGCAAAACTCTATTGGTTTTTTTTGGTACATGACCAAATTACAGGGGAGACCTGTAGATGGACACTTTGAAACAGAGGTTTTTGGACAAACAGGCAAAAAAAATGGATGGAGAAGTTGACAAAGAGGGCATTTCCAGGCATATGGTGGACACAAATTATAAACTGGTGGCACTGAATAACAACAACTTGTTCTATATAATCTGAAAGGCAGCTTCTCAGGTTTTACTATGTAAGAAGTGTATATTGTAATGCAATCCTAAATGTTTTCACCTCAGTTTTCTTGTATGTCTAGAGCAAATATAGAAGCTCAATAAAGATCGACAATGAAGGCTGCTACGTCTACTAGAAATTCAATAAAAGTGTACTACATATATCCTTTACTATTAGTATGAATGTATTAAATAAGGAGGACCGGCGATGGTGGCCCTTGATAGAATAAAAGAAGGGATTTTATGATTAATCTTCATTTCTCTTGATGGAATAAAGAAGGGATTTTATGTTTAATGTTCATTTCTCTGATGAAATCAATTTGCGATTTGCATAAGTTTGCTTTAGGGACTTTCTTTGACATGTGCACAGAGTCCTTAGGGGAGTGCGAGATTATTGGTTGGGAAACCAGGTTGGTCATCAGCATGGGGCCATTGCTGCTGCTCTCTTGACAGTACATCGAGATGTTAGCTTGACCCAACCTGGTTCTGCTACTTATCAAAATAATTCAGTGAGGGCCCTCGACCAATTCCCCTATATACGCCTGCCCCATCTTCCATTGGTTTAACGTTGCAAAATATTTCCACGGACAATCAACAAATGCATTTAAAACATGACTAATTTACAATTGTACTGAATTATTTAGAATTACTAGCTTCAACCTGTTGGACTGCACGCCTAATCAAACCAGGGACCATGTCCCTCCTCATAGATAATCAAAGACAGTAAATAAAACAAACAAAACAGCGTGTTTAGAGTGGAAACCCTCCTTGCTCAAGAAAGGTAAAATTACTACCTGATCTACAAGATTTCAACCAAAGTTCCATTAATCTTTAAGGAGCAAAATGATTGTTCCCCTTACAATCTTGAGAGTTGATCCACAAACCCCTTTTCCCGATCTAATGAAACCTCTTCAACCATGTTGAAGGACAACAACCAAAAACCTAGTTACCCAAGCTAAGTACACGAGCAAACACCCAGAAAAGAAATTTCAAAACAAATATCAGAATCCTTTATAAGCGAGGATCTGGTTCACAATTAGAGCAGAGAAACAAGACTAAAGAAATCTAGAGATGAACTTTCAAGCTTCAACGCCATGGCTGCTTTCTTTAGTCTCTTTCCAGTATGGAGAAGATGAATGTTCAGTTGTGAGTGTATTGGAGTGGATAATTTTTTCTCTTTTCTTTTGCAATATATATCACACCCTTAAGAAACAAATAACAAACTATTGGGGACCACAGGACCACTCGCCAAAACACACCATTTGACCTAAAATCATTGGCCAGCAAAAAACATCACACACACTCACTTGAGCATTTGAGAAATTTGTTATTTGCAGATAAGGTCATTATCAAATAGATTCTGCAAGATTTCAACATTTCTCTAGGATGGGATCAGGTCCCATCTTAGAGTTTGTCATATCATCAAAAACAATATTCTTGGCGTCATAGGGCATCCCTTACTTTCAGGCGATTCCTGTTAATTGATCCCTTACCTCTTTTCATTTATTATCAAGAACTGAAGTCGTAAAAAGCTAAGAGGACTTATTGTTGCGTCAGAAAATCTAGCCAAAGGAGCTGGAAAATTCCCTTTTTTTAAGGAACTAAGCAACAAAAAGGGGCCATGATAGCTACTACGTTTCAGTCTGATACCAAGATTGTCTTCATTATTATAACAGTGTTGATTTCTGGTCTCGTCTCATTACTGCTAATTAGTAATTAGGAAGTGACTAACCAAATCCAGCATTTTTATATGTCTCAACCACAAGCCTATAGTTTAGTTAGCATATGAATCTCACCATTCATTTCACTCTATTTAAAAATTTGGAATTGCGAGAGATTTAAACGTGCACAGATACTTACATGTAGGCATATTTGCTATTATGTGTAACTGGATCCTGCAAGATCTCATAGGCTGTTCACTAGCTGTTCTGTTTTTTGAGGTTCAGTTCAATCATCTGAAAGTCAACTTGGAGAATTTAAAAACAAAAGATAATCCACAAGCAACCTTTGCAGAACTATTTACCAGATCCACTGTTCCTCAATGTGTTATCACTTGAACATGTAAAAGGAATCTTCACTTTCTCAATTCTCCCACTTCCAAATAATAAAAACTACCACGTATATGCCTTGCATGAAACATAAATAAATAACAATAATCTGGGAGAGTTTTATGGTGTCAAAATAAAGCATATATTCTCGTATCCTTGAGTACTTGGTGCGTACAATGAAAAGTAAACACACCAAAGAAACTTGGGATTTTAACATACAGGAAATCCTTTACTCCCCTATTGGACTCTAAAATTATAATAGTCGCCTTTCTATCACTCCAAAAGTTGCTAAATTCCCCTACCAATGGAGACAGAATCAATGCAAATTTTAGCAGTGGAATTAAAAGTATAATCCCCAACTTTTGTGAAAAGCATATTCGACTTTTAACGTCGAAGATGACTTTTTGTCTTAATCTTTATCTGAAATTGATGGTAAAAGTTCTCACGCCAAACGAGCCAAGTGAATATGTTTTACTCCTCCCTGGAGCTCCCAGTATTTACAGAATCTAAATGCAGAAAGATGTGTGAGTAAATTGAAAAGGATAAGTCTAGTAATGCAACTTGATCTATAAATTGCATTAACAAAGCTACTTGTACCTTTTTTTTTAATTTCCCTCAAAATCTTCAATTCAAACTCAAATATGTGTATTGTGGTGAAATTGGTTTCATTTGCCTATTATCTGCTTGTGGAAATGCCCAAGCCGATTTCCAGAGCTATGGAACATAGCTGATAAATGGTTAAGGTAAATTTGTGCTAACATCTGTTGGGTGGAAACGAGACCAAAATATATCTTTTCTGATGTGGAAGTTCAGACTATGCTGCAACCACAGAGCATACTCAGATAAT
>JBCEWC010004477.1:0-27220 GCA_038996855.1 Solanum aculeatissimum | reverse complement strand
ATTTAAAGAAAAATAAATAAGAATTATGTGAGTGTGCCACGTAGGCGGGCCTTACATATTCTTTTATATATATATATATATATATATATATATATATATGATATTTCTCATTATTAATTGCTCGATGTTTATATCAAATTAATATAAATATATTATTAATCGCTCGATGTTTATATCAAATTAATATAAATATATAATATTGTTTGCACGTATACTTCTATCACCTATTTATTAATAATTAATTTATATTTTCATTTTATTAAACTACTTTATCATTATAAATTAATTTAATTTAATATAAATTACTTGATACATATAACAAATAAAAAAAAACTCAAATTGCACATTTTTAATTGGTCCCGGCGGGGCTCGAACCCGCGACCTTCGGCTCATAAGACCAACGCTCTAACCAACTGAGCTACGGGACCAATTTGTTTATTGGATGAACATCAAAATACTTTACTTGTAATTTATCTAAATAGAAATGTAATTACATCTGTAGAATAAATTAATTAACCTTTTTTTTGGTTAATTATTAATAATAAATTTGTCCATATATTAAGTGAACTGTTAATTAATTTTATGTCTACAGAATAAATTAATTTAGCGTTAAGAAATTACCATTAACTTTTCTTATGAGTATACTAATGCAAAAAAGTGTGCTGAAATAATATGACAATTAAGCATTAGACATGATTTAGACACAAATTAGGAACCAATAAATGATTTTTACCATATATATATAAAGAACTAAAAGGGTCATTAACTTTTTATAAATATTTATTATATTTAAATATATTTTTTATTTTTATCTAAATATTTCATATTTAAAAAATAGTTATCATCTATACCAACTATATTATGTATTAAAAGTGAATTATATATGTATTATACTTATTTTGATTGAAATGAAAAAATACACTATATATTAAAAACGAATTATACATGTAATTTAAATAAATTTATAGTATGTATAAACATAATTTTGCATGCAATAAAGATATATTATAAGTATGTTAAAATATATAAAACTAATTTTAGTAAAAAATTTGCATAATGTATTAAAAAGTAAATTATATCTATATTAAAATTTTATAGCTATAAATTCGTTTGGGGTAAGTGTTTACCGATAATAATTACCCTCAGATATATAGTCAAACTGTCATACTCCAGCTATATCTCAACAGATTTAAATACAACGATGACAACAATAAATTATGTCACAAATGAAAAGCACAAAACGATGCCTTCCAAATAAATCTCTTGTGATTTTTAAGTTCTAGTTTTCGTTTCCTTTGCCACCAAACGCTGACCGCAGCAAACTGCTGCTAATTGTGAGCGTACCTTGAGACAGATCAGTTTCAGACTGCCACATTAGAGCTGACAGTCTATATATGATCATGTGTGTACAAGATCAACTACGTTTCTGAATCCACAAATCATCTGGCTACTTCTCAACACGAAACTAACGCCTCTGCATCTTTTTAGTTCACAGGGAAGTGTGTTTGCTATCACACTGAGGCCAGATATGGGTTAGTAATATCCCCTTCCTCTTCCTCTTCCTCTTCCCCTTCCCCTTCCCCTTCCGCGAAAACCCCTTCCCCTGCCTCTACCTCTTGAACCGCCTCCATATGATAGTCCTTGAAATGCTCTATCAACAAGCTGGTTCTGCATGCTACTACCTCCGCGACCTTTCTTTGGTCCAGAACTACTGGAATCTTTAATAGCACCACCTGGTCGTTTTACTCTGGGGATAATGAAAGGGTAAAACTAAAGTAAGAAGAGAGAGATTTTGAGTAAATAACAAATGATGGGTATAACTTAAAAAAACAAAAAATGTGTTCAAACATTAACATTCAAGACCTAAAAGCATTTTGAGATGATAGACAAACAGTAAGACAAAAAAACTTTTCTTTTAGCATGGGGATAGAAGCTAGCATTTCAAACCACTGATAAATGTGCTAAATTTGCAAACCAATCGGAATGAGAAGTAGGTTGAGCCACTATGAATGGGGTGAAAGAAGACAGCTGTCATATTCAGCTTGCCTATTAACAATGAAACCTCTGGTTTGAGTTGTATCACTATAAGTATTGATTGAATCCAGATCAATGTAATACTAAAGCAGAGTGGGGTTTATAATCAACATCTCATCTCACTAATGTGATATATCACTATGCAGACAGTTAATTATCCATGCAACAATATTAATCATGAGACCAGGCATGCTTAAATAAACTAGTGTAACCACATTCTCTTTCTGTTTAGTAGTTCAAACAATAGCATACCCAGTTGAAGCTGCAGTCGTTGGTGCTGTGGATTTCACAACTTCCTTCCAAGAAAGGTTGATTTTTTTGTCCCCGATGAATGAAGGTGTTTTTGCGTGTAGTGGCTGAGTTATCAAAGATAACAATTGGTTCAAGACAGTCTCGCATAAGCAAATTCAAAATGTATTTCTGTATCTTAAAATTCAGCTTAATTACCTGTGCCATAGAGAGTATATTATTGCAAGTCCTTAGCCCTGTTGTGGTATTCTGCTTTTGAGCCTTCTGCAAAACCCAAAAGATTTTACTGTTCAAACAGCACACCATTTAGTAGTATTTAACATTTGATAGAACCTGGGAATGCACTCACGATTTTTTCCTTTTCTTCATCAGATTTAGCAGCAGCCAATGCTGTATTGTGCTCCACCATTCCCTGAGTTAATTTCTTAATGGTAGCCCTAGCAAGCTCTTCAACACAGTTTAACCTGAATCAAATACCAAAGAAAATTGAATTCATGAATTGAATGAATGCAAGCATAATAGGGGTGTCAAATGAACGGGTTGAGCTGAATTTTGACGGGTAAAAATAGGTTGTTTTAAGAAATGGGTGCTTCAATAGCCCACCCAAAAGGTTACTTCAGCTGAAATGAGTTGGGTCAGATGGGCTAAAACAATGGTCATAGCCTAACCAGCCAACTGTTACCAAGTTTTAATTTCTTTTTTTCTTATACAACTACACCTCAATCCCAAATAAGTTTGGGACCGGCTATGAGAATCTCCATTTTTGTCATTTAAGCTCATGGATCAATTTGAGCTACATATCAGCCTAACTTTTAACTTTTAGATGAGCTAAACTGAGTGGGTCATAAAGGGTTGAGTTAATAAACGAGCGGGACATATTTTCACAGGCTAATTTTTATTTTGTCACTCCTAAAGCACAAGAAGTTAGCTGGCCCGTAAACCACAGTTGTTAAAAAAAGAGCACTGTCAGTTAAAAGGACAAGTGCTTCTATCACAGGAGTTTGACATAATTAGGGATGTCAATTAGGTGGGTCGGATCAAATTAGGACGGGTCATAATGGGTCAAGATAACAAACGGGTCAAGACTTGACCCGACCCGAATATGCTTGGTCAAAATGGATTGGGTCAAACAAGTTGAGTAATGGGTTATACAACGGATCAAGACCCAACCCAATGCAATTTTTATTAAGTTTTACTTATTTTATTTGTTCTTTTACAATATTTTAGTACCTGATAAAATTATATTTTTTTATATGGCGATATAACATATCAAATTAAAAAAAAGTAATTTAAAATATTTTGATAAGATTTCTCTCAAGTCAATTTGGGTTGCATATCAACTCAAATTTTAATGGGTTGAAACAGATTGAGCTAATAAATGGGCAGGTTAGATTTGATTTTGCCACCTCTAGACATAATCGTTGTCAGCACCCAATCAGTGACCTGGACACCTAGAGCCAACCACAGTAAGCAAGGTTCTGATAGCTTGTTTAGGGAAAACAAAAAAGTACAAATTCATGACTTACATCTTTCTCTTCTAGGATTATATATATTTATTGGGAATATTGGTTCTGTTTACTTTTTTGATTGTGTTTATGATGCTATAGCAGATCAATGAAAAGGAAAATATGAGAATCATACATAATGATTGATTTAGCAATGAAAATGACAATGACCTATAAAAGACCCATCTCTCTACACTCTATCACATCCCCCCCGCCCCCTCAAAAAAAAAAGAAATAATAAATAAACAAACAAAAAAATAAAGAGCTTTTTATGTGCTCTCCACCTTCCCACATCCCTTTTCCTCTCAACTGTTCCTCTTGTTCCTAGGTCATTACCAGTCTCGTCGCACTTTTTTTCCTCCTCCCACACTTGCTAAAACCTATTTGAATATAAAAGATATGCTGAAAACATGTTTTATGTCTTGCTAAATATATGTTTCTTAAAATTGTGCATTCCTCTCTTTTCCCGAGGTCAAAACTAGGATCATCTTTTTTTTTCTTTTTTTGCACTTTGCACCACCAACCTATGTTGCTTGGACTCCTTAAAATGCCTTCGAGTGCGTATTGGATCCTCCAAAAGTAGTGCATTTTAAAAGGATTCAACACGAGTGCGGCAATATTTTGGAGAGTGTCCGAGCAACATAGCCTCCAATATCTATGAGCACTACCTGGAATGCATGTCAACAAGTGTGAATAAAGCTCTATAGAGAAAGACGAGGACACAAAATGTGATCAAGCTTTGCACTGATTGATAACTAACCAAATCACCATAATCTACTGCAGTAGAACCACCTTTCTGAATATTTTGCGGTCTAACTATCAAAAGTCAAAGACAAACTTGGTTAAGATGGCCTACATTTTAACATTATGATCACTTAGACCTCACAAATCTTGATTATTGCTCTATCCTCACAGCAATATTCCTACTTTGCATGCAGCAACGAATGTGAACAACTTTGCTAATAGGCAAAACAGTGTGAATCTGACTCGGTAATGAATAAAAACATTTCAAGAACATTATTTGACACATGCACTAGGTGCAGGATGCGATATTCGTGAGCAAAATTTTAGATAAAAAGTTAAACTAACAAATTACCTCTCTGTGAACTCTTTGTAATTCTCCGAGAAGTCTTCCCCAAGCCTATCAGATGGTTGTCCAGTCACAATCTTGTAACCACATAAGCTATTGGTGGCATTTGGCGCCTATCCGACAACAAATAAGCGGTGAGAACTCAATGTGCAGATACACAATACGTATCCAAGAGAAAGAGGAAGTACCTTGTGAGCTAAATGGTGAAAAGTATACAGCAAACACTCAACATAAGTAAAGTTCATCTCTTCTCCCGCTTTTCGACGAGGCATATATTTCTAAAAGAGAATAAAAAGTTTCATAAGGAATATGATAATTGAAAAGGTTAATCTTTCAAGAAGTAGTTCAAACTCAAGTTTTCACCTTGTTCGTGGAATAATATAAGTAGAGTTAATCTATATACGGACCTAGGAAAAACTTTTAGAATATATAGAAGTTTATTGATCCTACAATTTTCTGCATGTATAAACATTCTTCTAACTAGAACTGAGGAAAACTAAATACTTGCCTTTAATAGTTGAACAACAGAGGGAAGGATCTGTCTCGAATCTTGAGGGATTGTGTAGGGTGCGCTCTCTGCAAGGTTTTTGAGCAGGTCTACCTTCCGTTCTTCAGGAAGCTGATGACAAAGATAGGTTAACACAATTGTCAGAACTACCAAAAGAACAAATTTATATCCACAAAAGATTGTATTTTTACATTTTTCTTTGACAAAATAGCTCCTTATTTAAAACAATAATTAATAGATATGTTTTAAGCTCTGAAATTATACTAAATGTGATGGCTACTATTCCGTAGCAGATAAGGGAACCAAATAAGTATTATGCTACAATACAAGGAATTCAAGTATTACCTTGTCAAATACTGGGAAAATATGCTTATTCAAATAATTTAGAAATTTGCTATTTGAGGCACCCCTCTGCATGAAACATAGTAATAGTTAGGCATGATAATTTGTATTAAGCACTGAAAAGTAATGAAGTACCAAAATAAGGACAAACCTCGAAAAAAGGAATAGCCATAAACAAACATGCTATCAATCTGTTGATGTGATCTCCGTCTGAAACCTGCAATTTTAAAACAATTCAGATGATGAATGTAGCAGCCTAGCAGGAATTCTTCAGCTGCGCTGCAGATTAACAAGCAGACAGATGGTACAGAAGTTTACCAGACAAGGAGTTTGGACTCACGGGGAAAAAAAGATGGAGAACATAGAGCAGAAATCTAATTCTTTCCAAACAGCATATGATTTATATGGATATAGGTGATGTACAAATTACAACAAACACCACATTTAGTTTACTGATTTTAGTAATCCAATAATTCAGAGGTTCCATTCCAGTAGCGCTTTAAGTGCTACATGCCAAAAAGGCAGATACCTAGTGAAACCTATATGCTAACGAGCTTAAGATCAAAAGCTCACAATTTTAATCAATATTGTCAAAGGCTCGCTCAGTGTTGTGAAAGGCAATAGTCTTTTCGTCAATGACAAGAGGCCAGGCTAGGCGATCCTTCATCGCCTTTTAGCTTTGTGGCGAAGCGATCTTCAAAAGGTGACGCCATAGCGACAATGGCAACAAAGGCAAGAGGTGAAAAAGGTGAGAAAGGCGTCGTATTTTATATTTTTTTTTAAAAAAGCAACCAATTTAGGGTTTTAAAAGTTAAAATGTAATTTTAGGATTTTTCTTTTTTCAAATTTGCGCAGTTGCACTCTTAGGCTTTGACAATGACTCCAATCAAACGACCCGATTAAACTTCTCCGGCAACCACCCAAACTTTTTCGGAGACTCCAACTTCCAACCAACACGTATTTCTTCTTTCCTTCTTAGATTTCTTCTTCCTATGTTTCTTTTTCCTTCTTCTTCAAACTTTTTTTTGGAGAAAAGGGTAACTGATTTATTTTAAAGAATTCATCATCCAAATAGATAATGAATGGAAACTTACATCCCACCCCAGAGGGTATATTACAAGTTTCCTATGAAATCTACCAAATCTACAACAACCTCCCCTATCAAGCTACCTTTACACCAAAAAAACAAAAAACTTAAAACAATTACATTTGTTTTTCCCCTCATTGTTTTGACTTCTTTTTTTCTCATTCAAGACCTAGACTTTTAGTATCTACTATTTATTTTCAGTTTTTGAATTGAAATATTTGCTAATATATTATTGAGATTGAGATTTAGATTATTTATACAAGCAATTAAATATTTTAACTGGGTATTAATTGACGCCTTACTTCAAAAAGGCGAGCGCCTCGCCGCACGCCTCACATTGTGGCGAGGCAAACCCTTGTCGCCTTTCGCCATTCAAAACACTAGATTCGCTTAAAGCTCCTAGGCAAAACAGACTGAGCTCTTCATCTCACTTAACGGCTGCTTCAGCACAATCACCATACATACGTCTCGTCATCAATGGCTGTTGTCTTGAAGAGGTGGTACAAAACATTACATATTTCAACATTTTAAAATTCCCTTCCCGTGTAACTGTTATTGGTGCTTTTAACTACTAATCTTGAACTACAGACTTCTTTTTTTGTACTTTTTTCCTTCTTTTGATCCTTTTTTCATTAAAACCCACACTTTATTTTGTGTTTTGCGCATAATGCCCCAACAGACCTTGGTGTATTTTAGCCTTTGATAACACTGATTATATAAAATTCAAGCAGCTTTCATGTATTAAGGTTTAGATCAGTTTTCTTAGAAAGAGTTTCAGTCAGATTCCAATGCTTTTGGAAATTCGTACTCGTTTGATTGATTTGATATGTGAAATCCGGGACAGAAGTTACCCAATGTGTTGAGTTTATGGGTTTCAATCCAATGACAGATTTTAAATGTTTTCACCTCGGGGTGAAATTGCTAATATGGACACCAACTAAATTGAAGTAAAAAGTTTTGAGCATCCAACTGTTGGTTCTAGAGATTCGGATAATCAATATTTTCAGACTTTGTAACTAAGGGAAATACATCAGTAGACAAACAAACAAACACCCCAGTGTGATGCTTTTTGACCGCAGGAACAACAGGAAACCAGAAATTTCTACAACATTC
Source organism: Solanum aculeatissimum (assembly GCA_038996855.1). Classification (NCBI taxonomy): domain Eukaryota; kingdom Viridiplantae; phylum Streptophyta; class Magnoliopsida; order Solanales; family Solanaceae; genus Solanum; species Solanum aculeatissimum. Next base: position 19,292 of record JBCEWC010004477.1, on the reverse strand, counting down.
TAAAATGAAATGAACACTCACATTGAATTGTGCATCTAGATCAGCTTGGCCTGAAATGATCTCAATCAGTTCTTGCACACGCTCTTGAGGAGCTTTATCTCCAAATATGCTCAAACTTTTCAAAAAATCCATGAACATCTTAAATTCACCTCCTGTCACATCTTGTAGGCTCTGCAATAGATGCAATTAAACGTCTTGCATTCTCATTGAAAGATCGTCTAGAACATACAGAATCTATTCTCTGAGAATTTTTCCTCACTGGTATTACAGGAATCCCCATATTCTAGGAGAGGACAGTCAAATTGTATGTAGATTCTACAAGATACCACAGGAACTGAGGGACAGTCAAAGAAGCAAAGCTTCTGAAATGCAAGTCAAAGTACTTAACAAATCTCCTCATCAAATCCCCAGAGCATAGAACGAACATGGGTAGAATTTAACTACCTTCTTTATCAGATCGGTAATGTGCCTCTCCATTTGTTCTGCAGGCTTGAGGAGCTCAGCTTTTAGAGGAAATACCTGCAGATAAAGTCATATAGACAATAAGAATATATAATACTTATAAATGGGTATATTAACAACTCCCACAAAGAGAATGTTGAGCTTATTACCTTGTCTTTTATAAAAACCAATGTCCTTTCACGGAGATTGTCATCAGACATCTGCTCATCAATAGTCTCAATGTGTTTAAAAAGAGCTGTCAATGAAGCTACAGTAAAAGAAAGAAAGTCAAATTACTGTAATAACAGAGTAGCAATTCTATCAGAAAAAATTGTCCCAGTTAAAACATCAAGAAAAACAACGGAAAATGAGTTAGCAGAAGGCAGGGTGATGAGTGATTGAAAGTTTTGATAGCAAGCCCACTAGTTCTACCACACAGCATCATTTCTGGAATTGTTCATCTTTTAAACTTGCAAACCCTTCAGGCGTCCTTCTCCCTTCTAAGCTTTAATACTGTCCTACTCTCTTTCTCCCTCTCCCAGATCAATGTGTACAACAACATAAAACCCAGTGTATTCCCAAAATCAGGCTATGGGAAAAGTAGAGTGTATGCATATCTTACCCCTACCTTGAGGAGGTAGAGAGGTGATTTTCAGAAGACCCTCGGCTTAAAAATAAACTATGAAGCAGCAGGAAAGGATCTCACACTATAACAATATGCTTCTCTAACCTCTCTTCAATCTCTGACTTCAAGTATGCATAATGACCTCTGGGTTAAATACCATACAACCTCATGAAGGAGAAGTGTCTATGTAATATATGTATATAAGATTCTTTTTGGATTGATTGTGGTTATTTTCTTCTTTACTTTGCGTTTTCTTCTTTCTGCTTCAGAATAAAGGAACAGCTGTTCAACAAAGCTGCATCCAAGATCCACATATTTTCATGAGGATATAGGTTAGAGACTCCAATAAATTGATATTAAGTATCCCATACTAGTTTTGACTAATTAGTGGTGTGAAATTAGAGTTGTAAAAATTTGTCACATATTAACTCTCATCTAAGCACTATTACAACAGCCCACAAACATATCATGACATCCATGACTTGCCTTTTAAATTAATAAAAGATGATCTCTTACTTTTCTTGTTCACTTCCCTCCACCCCACCCCCACCCCTTTTTTAATGAAGTAGATTTTCATATATTTCACTGGGTATGTTGTTGTTCTCGTCTATATTAATCCAGATAATTCTGGGGACAAGATAATGCAAATTTCAAGCAAAAGGACTCGCATACTACATTAGGGTGTTGTCAAAGGCTTGTTTGAAGTGAGCTTTAACCCTGAAGTTAGGTGCAACATAGGTGGCGTGCTTTGCCTCCCCTAGACAGTGATTTAGTATAGCACCAAGTTGCTAAGGCTTACGTCGCATTACCAATGGCAATGTTTGGAAGAAGGCAGCACTACATATTAACTATTTCACCTAATTATACTTTTATTTAATTTGTTTGTCCAAATAATTATTGTGTGTTCAACTAATATTCCTGTATTAGGCTAGACCTGTCGTATTCCTTCAACATATAGAAGGAAAATGTCTTCTTAGCTTGGTACATTTTTTGGTAAGTTGGTATGTGTTGTTAATTATCTTTACTTTCTTATTAAAAAAGTTGTTGTGGTTTACATGTTATTTTTGAGGGGTCTCGTCATCAAGCCTGTATTTTCGGTTTATGCTGAAATATCCAATAGAATCTAATGCTTTTTTTGATTTTCGAGTTTGAAAGTGTCGGTACCCTTCATATCGAAGGGGTCTTTAACCCATTTTCTTTTGCAAATGATCCCAGCTAGCGACAATGTCATAGCTTTTAAAATAATAATGATTTTATTGGCATTGCACAGAAGCCTCGAGATACAAGTGAATACAAGAAAATGGATGACTTGCAAAAGGACACGGCTTTTTAAGAATGACATCCAATCATCTAGATGAACAGGGACCTTGTGGCTGTCCCAAGGTTCACTCAAAACCAAAGATAAACCCTCTGGCAAAAGAAGAAAAGGAAAAAAAAAAAAGGCAAGTCCTCTGTGGTACAAATTCATTTCTGGTCCTTTTTAATAATGGTAAGGTAAAAATTCATTCTCTAGTCCTTCGAATGCTCTTTATTGCTTTCTATCCAAAGTACCCAAATAACTACATCCCACGCAGACATCTTCCCTTCCCCTTCTGAAAGCACAAGCAGTGTCATATTAAAGTATAAATATTTGTCTGTAGCCAATATATCCACATAGCTAATGCTTAAGCTCTTATTTAAGCTATTTATAAATTTGGACAAGAACATATTTCCTATAAGGATTTGCTCAATATAATTCCTATGTCAGATAAGTGTAATAAAAAGATGCATTTTAGCATGGCATACCAATGGCTGCAAAACCCTGGCACTAGTAGCCTAATCAAGGCATATAAGAAGAAGCTAGAACAATCGTATACTGCTGACCAGGTATTGACCGAAAGAGCATGCTTGCTAGTGCCCCAAATGGTGCACCAAATGCAAAATATAGTGTGCACTACACCAACAAATTCGCTGATTTATCCAATGTAGCTGATGGAACATGTCAAGTGACCCACGAGGGATGAGTTGCTTGTCTTCTTATATGGTTTTGGGCAATCTCTCCTAATGAGCCAATTTTTGGGGTTGAGCTAGGTTCAAGGTTCAATTTCTTTACATGGTATCATTGTCAGATCCATCCCTATTATTGGTTCAGGCAATGTTCCAAATGTCCAAACCTGAGCTTGCGGGGGGTGTTAAGTGTCCTACAGTGGTTGAGGGATAGGATAATTGTCTCTTTATACGATCTTAACAATTCTAACCTTATAAGATAACTTATAGGGTTGAGTTAGGCCCAAGGTCCATTTTCTTCACACAACCAACTCCAAAGGTTCCAGAATTTTACAGAGTAAGTTGAAGACAATACACCTACCAAGGCACTACACAAGAAACACTGAAATAGTGATACCAAATAAAATATCCATAGTTTCATAGCACCATTTGGTCTTGACCAGGCTTTAATGTACTTATCGTTCTAACTTTTTGCTACCAGGAAACATGTAACTTGCTAAGAGAGTGGTATCAGGAAACATGAAGTCGCATCCAGCAGAAAAAAGAATCACAGTTTGATCAGTTCACAATTTAATTTCTTAGTTCTTAACTCAATTTAAGATGAATTAGTTGTAGATAAAACCTATGCACATGATTTCAATGTTATTGGAAAAGAATCAACATACCTTTTACGTCTTGCCTTAACAAGGACAGAAGGGCTTTGTTTACTGCATCACGTTCCACATTTTCCTCTGGAAGAATAGAAAGAGAAGTCAGGATCACATAGCTTTTTCCTCATAATCAACATTCCTTGATAGAAAGACTAATGTATTTCTATACCAGCAGTCAGGAGTTGTACAAGAATGTCCACAATTTTTGAAAGATGCTCAGGAGTATCCTTGCAAAAAAGAGGAAGTCCACGAATGGCTTGCACTCGAACCTACAAACAATAATTGGTTAAACAAAGCTCAAAGCTCCCATCTAGAAACATCAATGTTACAAACTTCTAGTCTCATTGTATGCTGCAACTACTGTTGATAGAAGTCCTCTTTATTTTTCTATCAGTAAGCTGTAAAGAGAAGCTTAAATCAGGCAGTTGAAATATTTCTAGGAACTCCATTACTAATTGGATATTTTAAACATGTCAAGAAGCAGTAAAGCAAGACAGAAAGCAAAACCGAAAAGAACCTGAAGAAAACTGAGACCTAGAAAGAAAACAATAATTAGAAATGAAACCAAAGTCTTGCATGTAATCAAGAAACAGAAAAAAAACTCTAACGTAGAATAGGTAACAGACAGAATCAATTCAAAGGTCAATCTCCTAACGGTCGTTTCCTCTTTACCTACCTATATTCTAACCTAAAAATGAAATATTAAGATCAAGGAGAAAATACAGAGTTTCTTTTTAGTTATTTCAGTGGTGTTCGGGCTAGCTTACGCTTATCTCAACTATTCCGACGGGTCAAGCTACCTCCCAAGTCTCGCTAGCACAGTTACCGAATAAATCTACCCATCAAAGCTAGGGTGCTGGGAAAAAACACCTAGTTCTTAGTCTCTATTGGAATTTGAACCATGATCACTAGGTTTGCACCCACGAGATAGAAAACTAAACCACAACCTAGGGTGCAAAAGATATAGGTATCTATGCACCAATAATCCAGATACAAGAATTATTTGGAACGTGAAATGAAATGTCACCACAAAGAAATAAAGAGAGTATGTTTCTTCCCTCTCTCTTTATATTTGTCTTGAACTTTTACAGGCTAAATTTAACCTTTTTACCTTATCTTTCCAGCTAAGCACACAAATTAAGACAACAGAGAAAGAACACAACAAAAACTTTGCAGCATAAAATATATACCTAAGATGGATTCAAAAGCAATTATTACAATGTCATGATCCCCACCCCCCACCCCCCAAGCTGCTTTTCACATTCTCGAGCTAGCAAACAACTATCTTCATTTCTAAAGTTCAATCACGAATTGATACTTCCAAGTCCCAACATACTGAAAAAATTCAGTTTCCAAATCATGTGATTCATGAACTCGATTTTATGATGCAATTGGATAGAGTCATTGCTTGTCCAAAAAAAAAAAAACGCTTGCAAAAATGGCCAACTAAAAAGGGAAGAACCAAAATACAATAAGCACATTTCAATTTGTTCTACTTGATGTTGATATGGATAGTGGAAGTGCCTCCTAGAGTAGCTTATCTCAATTGGGCTGCACTAAATGAGGCTTGTGTTTCTCAGGAGAACTTGATACATAAGGGTTACTCATTATATAATATATGCTACATGCGTGGAGCAGAACCCCAATCAATCAGCCACCTTTTTATGCGTAGTCCGGTAGCCTGACAGCTTTGAACATATGGAAAGAGAGGGGGAAAAAAGATGCTTTGAAGATAGAAGGATGACAAATTGACAATTTGGCAACTAAAAAGGCTTGTCTTCATCTTTTCTATTGTTGGAATAGCACTGATTTTGTGAACAAGATGAAATATTAGATTGAGCTCCCTGCATAGCTAAACAAATGCTTTTTCTGTATATATTCAGGTAATATGAACTATCTAAGTGCTCTGAAGTAATAAAAGACCTTATATTTTCTAAATTAATAAATCTCCTTGAACCAAAAGGAAGTAACTTTTTTCCTCATCCACCTCCTGCAATATGAATATTTTCTTAAGTCAATCCCAGTTGCTACTTGCCACCTAAGCTAGTCCCTCACAACTTTGGCATCAAGAACGGATAAAGAATAGACAAAGCTATTACACATAATCTCAGTTAAAAAATGAAAAGGCAATCGCCATCTCTTGCACTCATTCTTGTGTCTCAGTAGTTTTTAACATGTCATATGATAATGCCTAAAAGTTATTCATAAAAACTCACTAAGGAATAACAACAAAGAAACCTTGACATAATTTAATAATCATAACAAAAAGAAACAAGCTGATAAATTTGAAAATGAGGTAGAGAATATTAGCGATAGAGCAGGATGACAAACACACACGTAAAAAGGTCCAAACTGATCTTAAAAGGGATTTTATTTTATTTAAAAAAAAAAAAGCAAATGCAAAAAGACTGACCCCAAGCTCCTCAGCTTCACAGAAATCCAGCTGAGCATCTACAGCACGGACTGATAAACTAGGAAAATACTTGAAGAATCTGGGGATTAGCTGAGCTGCTAATTGCATGGCTTTAACACTGCTGCTCTTTGCTGCCTTAATTATATTCTCATAGTCCTCCACATTCTACACAAAATAATTGCACAGTTCAATCAAAATTAGCTGAATTATTCTGAATAAAATATATAAACTTGATTCTATCCACTGCATTTCAATCAAACTTAGCTTAAACTACTCAAAAAATATAAATTTGATTGAATACACCACATACTGCTCTTCATTGCTTTAATTATATTCTCATAGTCCTCCACAATATACAACAAATAGTTACACAGTTCAATCAAACTTAGCTGAACCAATTCGAAAAAAATACAAACTTGATAAAGTAGACCATAGTTCAACCAAATTCCGCTGAAACTACTCAAAAAAAATATAAATTTGACTCAGTACACCACATGCTGCTCTTCGTTGCCTTAATTATATTCTCATAGTCATCCACATTATACACCAAATAGTTTCATAGTTCATTCGAACATGGTTGCAAGAGTCTGCCTCGCCACAAGGCGAAGCTAGCGGCGATAATTAATATCAAAAAATTAAAATATTTAATTGCGTATATAAATAATAAAAATCTCAATCTCGATAACATATTAGCAAATATTTCAATTCAAAAACTGAAAATAGATGGTAGATACTAAAAGTCTAGAACTTGAATGAGAAAAAAACAAAACAAAACAAAAGTTAAAATAGTAAGGAAAAAAATAGAGGTAGAAATAACTTTGAAGTCTGAAGAAAAACAAGAAGCAAAAAACATTTTGAAGAAAAAAAGAAGAAATACGTATTGGTTTGACTTTGAAATCTCCAGAAAAGTTTGGTTGGTCGCCGGATAAGTCTAGTCGGATCGTTTGGTTGGAGTCGTACTCTAAGTCTAAGAGTGCAACTGTGCAAATTTGAAAAAAAAGAAGAAAAAAATCTAGCATTTTCTAAGAAATACGTATTGGTTTGACTTTGGAATCTCCGGAAAAGTTTGGGTGGTCACCTGATAAGTCTAGTTGGATCGTTTGGTTGGAGTCGTACTCTAAGTCTAAGAGTGCAACTGTGCAAATTTGAAAAAAAAAAAAACTAGCATTAACTTTTAACTTTTAAAATCCTAAATTGGTTGTCTTTTAAAAAAAAAAAATTACAAAAGGCAACACCTTTGTTGACATTGTTGCGACGGCGTCGCCTTTTGAAGATCGCCTCGCCATAAAGCTAAAAGGCAATGAAGGGTCGCCTCACCTCTCGCCATTGGTGACAAGACAATCGCCTTTTAACAACACTGGCTGAAACTATTCGGAATAAAAATATAAACTTGATGCAGTACACCACAATTCAACCAAAATTTAGCTGAAACTACTCGAAAAAATATACAAATTTGACTAAAGACGCCACATTCTACTCTCCACTGCCTCAATCATATTCTCATAGTCCTCCGCATTCTACACCAAATCAGTGCAAAGTTCAACCAAACTAAGCTGAAACTATCCGAAAAATAATACAGAAATTTGACTCAATAACACCACAGTTCAAACTTCAATCAAACAGAAACTATTAATTACTATAAATTGATCCAGTACACCACAGTTCAATCAAATTTAACTGAAACTATCCGAAAAACAAACAAAAACACAAATTTGACTCAATACACCACAGTTCAATAAAACTCAGCAGAAGAAAAATACAAGTCATTCAATATACCGTTGTTCAATGAAACTAATCCGAAGCTATTACATCTAAATTTGATTGAATACAGCTCTCAATTCTGGAAAAAATACCGATTTGATTCAAATTCGAACCCTAGAAAGGAAAACTGAAAATGTAAGTTGAATTTTTACAGACCTGAGACTTGTCTTTAGACTCGTTGAGTCGTTCTCCGTACTCGTAAAGCTTCTCGATAATGGCCTCGTCGGATGAGTCGGCCATTGCTAAGCTTGTAAGTTGAAGCAAAAGAAGAAAGTAAAGGGAAAAGAACTCGGGCTGACAAATCGGGTTTCAGGTCAGTGAAAACAGAGAAAGAAACGGATATGTACACATTAGGAAATAGGTTTTTTTAAAAAAAATTTATTTATCTTTTTAAAATAAAGATTAAAATGTCTAAAATCAAAATTATTTCTTTTTTTTCAATATTTGAATATATGTATATAAAAATATGTTATTATTTAATATATCAAGAAAATATAAAATTTGATAAATTACATAATTAATCTAATATTATATTTTACAAGATATTTTTAAAAATTATATGACGATTTGACGATGACGACAATGAGCAATACTACTGGTAGTGATGGTTCGACAAATGATGGTGTTGTGGGTGTAGCTACATTTTACGAAATGTATTCCTACTCATCAAGAATGTCAGCAATTGACGTACTGTTTGATAGTTGGATGATAGTGATAGCTAATGATGGTGATGAATAATGAAATTGGTTAACTCTATATAGTCATTATTACCAGTGGTAGTGATCAACAATTATTGTGGTAAATAGTGGTGTGCATTCGATTATATTAAGAAAATATAAAAGTTGACAAATTACACAATTAATATAATAAAATATTAAAAAATTAGATGACGATTTGGTGATAGTGATGATAAGCAATTCTGATGGTGTTGTGGGTGTAGCTAGCGATAATGATGGCAAGTAGTAAACGTTGATGGTGGTGGTCGATAGTTGAATGATACTGATAGCTAATGATAGTGATGAATACTGAAGTTGATTAACTATATATAATCGTTATTGTTGATAATTAATATTAAAAATAAGATAAATTATCTATTACAACAATTAAGAATAACTTTATGATATAAAAAAATTTCGTATACTAACGTTACATATAACTTAAACTATTTGGTAATAGAATCAATAGTTGGGTGAAATGTTTGAGAAATAAGAAAATATGTCTTCTCAGTTGGATGAATTGAATCCCAAAAGACATATTTTGATGCATTTGGGCAAACATATGAATTTGGATTGCACATAAATGTAGCTTCCAATAAGCCAGTTCCACAGCACCCACGGTTAGCCCTTTCAAAATCTATCATTAAAAAAAAAAGAAGAGGAATTAAAAAGTATTCATATAATCGAAAATATATCAAAAATAATCTCTCACGGTCAAGAAAATAAAGTTTGTGTACGATTTCATCTATGAAATGATATTGAGTATGTAATTATTATAATCAAAAGTATTTATATCGATATAGATAATATAACATGTTACTTAGATAAAGTTAAATGATTTTTTTTTTGTTATGATCCAAAGAAACCAGTGAAAACGAGTTTTAAAAAAAAAAAAAGAATAGTCATCGAACAAAGTATTTACATCAAATTATATTAAGTTACTACAAATAAATGATAAACGGAAATAAGATTGTGTATTAATTAATAACGATTTAGTGAATAATTATAAATGCATGAATGAACACATATATGTTATGTATTCATTACTAGATGAAAATAAGCTTGTTCTTTTTTTAAATTTTCGTATCGAAGCTAGAATTATTCGAAGAGAAGCCTCAACACAATAACAATAAAATATTTTGTGGAATTTCACAAGTGGGGTCTGGGGAGAGTAAAATGTACGTAGATCTTACCACTACCTCATAGAGATAGAGAGGTTGTTTCCGGAAGACTCTCGTCTCAAAATTATCACGCCTCAAAAGTAAAAAATACTAGTTATGAAAAAAAAAACTGACTAAAGTGGAAAGCCTCAACACAGTAATAAATTAAGTTATTGTCATTTGATCAGAAAAGTCAAAGTATCTAATATAATCTAAGTATTTCGCACGTATGAATGTAGATTACTCACCATATTTGTGACCTAGAATCATGTCCATCAATGGTCCATAGATATCCAAATAACCAATTCTAGAACCCAAATTTGCAAACCTAATTTGCATGTCATTTAACTTGTTTTTGAGGTTGGAATTATAGTCTCTAGCAATAGAAGAGTAGAAATCAATGCAATCTCTCTTTGAAAATGCATTATCAGAGTGAAGGGTGATGACAATTGGTAAACAACCCATTGGTGGTAGACCTACCACACCAATTTTCCTTGCACCTTGATCCAACAATTCCTATAATTGAGATAAATAGAATAATAAATTAGTAAACTAAAGTTCTATATTTATCCAAAATAGTGGTAGTTTAAATTTTTTCACAGAATATAGCGATAGTTTGGAATAATTTTATAGTAGATACACTTATTATGCACGCGGATACCATTAGACAGAGATATGGTATACGCGCGGATACACTTACTAAGCATGGGATTCAATGTATTTCACTATTATTACGTGCACAGATGCAATATATTCCATTATAGAGATATTGTATACATGCAGATACACCTATTTAACTACGCACAAAATATCATATATTTCATTATTATTATGCAAACAGATATAATGTATTCAACTTTGTTTCAAAATCAAAATACCATATCTCTTTTTTATACCATCAAGTAAGATTGACTTCTAATTATATTACATTAGACAACTTATATTATCACATCAAGTTTGATATGATAACCTGAAGATAACATATAACAACTTGTTGTAGCCAATCAAATTACACCGATCGTATCAAAGACTTCTATTAATTATACTGTCAGAACATATAACTTAATTCTCGAAGTTGGTGACTAACCTGAAGGAAGAGCTGAACATGTTGTAACAAGAAGTTAGTGTAGGCTGAGGTTGTGTAGTTTTTCCTACGAATTGGAAGTGTGTTGTAATTGACAACAAAGTCATTTGTGCCTGCACTAACTAAGAACAATGCTTCTTTGATCAAATTTTGTGTTTGCTCTTTCCCTATAGTTGCTTCCATTTTGTGTTGATACTCCTTGAAATATTCTACTTGCTTTGACAATGAGATCACATTCTGTATTTCCAAAAAGAAAAAAAAATCTTAAAGAATTATATAATCTAGATAAATATTATAGAACTGGTAAAGTTACTGTTATGTGATCAGGAAATTAATCACAGGTTCTGGGTGCAATAGACCCTTGTGGTCGGGCCTATCCCCAAACCCTGCACATAGCAGGAGTTTTAGTACACTGGACTTGCCCTTAATATTATAGAATGCGGGATGGCATGCAGTAGGGGTTATGGGGATAGAGTTATGTATGAGTTTTGAGGTGAAGATGATATGTGTTGGACGGTAAGGAATGATACAATAATCAATCAATGTGCAATGCTAGTTGTGGAACTTGTTTCTCTGTGTTCATTAGATATGTTATTTCTCTCGTTTTTAAAGAACTTATTTTTCTAGAGAAAATATTTTTCAAAATTTTTTACCAATCGAACATGAAAAAGATTATATTTTCCTCCATATAGATCTAGAACACACCCTCAAAATTTTATAAAAATGAGTATTAGATAGAATACACTTATTTTTGGTGTAAGAGGATCAAATCCAGTTCCAGCAGATGCAAAACTAACTCCAGTCTTGAGTTCTTCAATACTTAAATTTTGATCCAAATATGGAGGCACATATTCTTTCACACCAACATACCTAGCTGCATTATTAATCAAACACAAAAATTTCAATCACAGATTATTTTTACATGTTGTAGCAGATAACTTATATATATATCTTAATTTCAAGACTTCAAATCACATGTTTTCATGAGGCCTACTTAGATATATCCTTTGAATGACCTAATGGAGTAAAAGAGTGTCTAATTATACTGACGATCGATAATGTACAAAACTAACTACATTTCGTACATAAAATATCTTTTTGATCGATATCTACAAAGTATAACTTTTTACTAGACGAGTACTTATTGACTTACCTTGGACAAGAATAGCTCCGTACCTGACTCAAAAGAAATTTAAAATACGTACATATAGAAGATATCATTCATTTTAAATTCACTGATTCTAAATTCTGAATTAATAATCAAAGTAGAGTAAATAATTATTACCAATGAAATCATTAGCAAGCATTCCATTAGTAAATCTTCCAGTTGGAACATGATTTAGAAAATCCTTCCCATAAGGTGAGAAATTACTCTTGAAAGGAGTTGTTATAAAATTATTATTTCCAGGATCAGTTGTTGAATCTCCAAAAATAAAAATGCCAGAAACTAAACTATTTTTTCTAGAATATTGAGCTTGAATTGGAGATTCCAACATGAAGAAAATTAGCAAAAGAATAATAAAATAATGTAAAAGACACATTTTAATAATAATTAGTGAATTATTGCTCAAGAAATTTTGGAAAGTTTAAAGCTTCAATATAATCTTGTGGCTTTTTGGTGACTTTATAATAACAAGAAGTCATATATATATAGTATGACTAATTAATTTAAGAATTTAATTAGCTAATTAATTATTTGTTTCTTGTTTTGGTAGTGTTCTTTTTGTTTGATGGACCAAACATACTTTAAAGTTTTCTCAACTACCATCCCTAATTTATTAAATTCCTAGAGTTTGGTGAAGTATTAATACCAATAATTATTAACTTGTCTCGTAATGTGTACTCTTTTCATCACCAAACTCCTATTTATGGAACGTGCATGGTTCATAAATAGAAAAAATAAAAAGAAAATGAAAGAGTAGCTCATAAAATTAGGGATGGCAACGGGGCGGGTACGGGACAGGTTTAGAGTTATGGGGGAAGGGGGGGGGTTAAAGTTATGTGGGGTGGGACGAGTTGAAGTAGCTAGTTTTAAAACTAATGTGGGGCAGGGCGAGTTACGGGTTTAAAAAATCAAATCGGAATTTGAAGAAATTAAAATCTTTGTAATTAGTAAAAATCAAAGATATAACTTTTTTATATTAAACATTGACTTTAATTTTATTTTTTTTTCTAAAATTTAAATTAGAGATGTCTGGTAATTGTTAGTTGTTAAAATGTTAATTAGAAACTTTTAATTAACGATTAAGAAACAATTGTTAAAATGTCAACTAGAAATAATTAATTAGTTGTTGAGACGTTAATTAACGAAAAAACAAACTAAATTCAATTAAAAAATAAAAGAATTTTAAAATTTAAGCGGGGCGGGTTGAAAATGAAAAAAATCATCATGCGGGGCGCGACAATGCGGTTTAATTTTTTTTTAATTTTTCATAAATAAAAAGAAGGAAAATTTTCATAAATAGCCTAGGTTTGAAACTTAATATGGTCAAATAGCTATATTTTACATAATTACATGGCATAAACTCGGCTATGTGACCTGGAGGGGAGGAGAGAGGCGAGCAAGATCGAGAGAGGGAGGAGAGAGGCGAATATTTGTATATTTGTCAAATTGTCATGTGTATATCCGTCAAATAATTGTATATGTGTAACTAATATACATATGTAATTGTATATCTGACAAGCAAGATAGGGAGAGGAAGGAGAGAGGCGAGCAAGAGAGGCAGAGAGTGAGAGAGGTGAATTATATATGTATAACTGTCGAATTGACTATGTATAACTGTCAAAATAATTATATATATGCAGCTGGTATACATATATAATTGTATATATGGCAAGACATTGCATAAAGAGAGGAGAGAGGTGACAGGGAGGAAGAGAGGAGAAAGAAAATAGCAACAAAACCCTAACTATAGCAATAAAACCCTAACTATAGCTATAAATTGTAATTTTTTCAAACTATAGTTGTATAATGTAAATACATATCATATGTTTGCCTAGTTACGTTATTTTTCCTAATTAATTTGGATATTGATTGAGCTTTCAACCCTAAACTATATCTAATGTTGGTGTTTTATTTGGAAAAATCTAAGTTTTGATTACGATTGAAGATACTAATAAGAAGGTGCAACGTGGAGAAAATTTGGATCGAGTTTTTGAATCTAATGGTACATGGTTTAGGTGCTTGCAGACACATAATTTTTGCTCTTTCCTTTTACACTATACATATATATATGATCCAATATACTAATTTAATTCCACAGATGATCACTCAACTTTTATTTTTATCGATCGCGATCAAATAATTAAATTATTTTTAGATAAAGTACTATTTATTATTAGTACTTGGTGATGGAATCAATAATTGGGAAAAATGTTTGAGAAATAAGATAATATGCCTTCTCAGTTGGATGGACTGAATCCCACCAATAATACTTTGATGTATTTGGGCAAATATATGACATGGGGTTGCACAAAAATCCAAATTCCAATAAGCCAGTCCCACAGCAGCCACTATTAACATTTTCAAAATCTATATGGAAAAAAAAAAGAATTTAGTTAATAAATAACAATATTAATGATTTCTCTAACAAAAATAGATATTCAATAACAAAATCAGATTGCGATATAACGCTAGTTTCCCATTTTCTTTTCAAAGTTTCCACTATGTTTAACTATAATAGTTTGTTAAATATTTGACAGAAATAAAAATCCTTTTTTTACCGAACTCAAAGGGTCAATACGTTATTAAGTATATATCTAAGGGACCATTATTGCCATTTTATCAATAATCATTGATCTTTTAAGTAATCTAATCGCATATTTATTTCTTACCATCATATAGAACCTAAGCTAAGGATCATTATTATCATTTTATCAACAATTATTTGATAAGTGATCAATTTGATTGCACAAATATTATGTATTATCATGTGTAAAATTTAAAACTCAATGAGAATAAGGAATAGGAATCATAATTACGTACTCACCGTATAATTTTTTGCCTAGAATCATGTCCATAGTAGATTTATAAGCTTCCAAATAAGCAATTCTAGGAGTCAAATTTGCAAACCTAATTTGCATGAGTTTTAACTTGTTTTGGAGCTTGGAATTGTAGTCTCTAGCAATAGAAGAGAAGGAATCAACACAATCTCTCTTTGAAAATGCATCATTTGAGTTAAGAGTGATGACACTTGGTAAACAACCCATTGGTGGTAGACCTGTTATTGCAATTTTCCTAGCTCCTTGATCCAATAATTCCTGCATAAAATGAAATTCATATAATTAATTAAATTATTTTTGGAAAATAAATCGCGGGCTTTTTGCTCTTTCGATTCAAAAAGACTTGTTGGAGATTGGCTGGTTGAATTGTTTCGACCAAAATAGACGTGTAACTTTTGGACGTTATTACTTGGATTGAACTAGACTACCTATAACTAGCTACTCCCTCTGTTCTTTTTTACTTGTCGCAGTTTTCTTTTTGAGAAACAAATGATATAAACTTTGACTAGATGTATTATGAAAAATTTATAATATATAATTCTTTTCGTATAGTTTTAAAATATTAATTTTTTTTATTTTAAAATATTTAATTAATGTAAGTTACTTGATAGTTAGTCAAAATGATTCTTGAAAAATGCAATATAACAACTAAAGATTCAACTAGATTCATAATATAAAAAAATCCTAGATCATCTGTTAAATTCGGTCTTTGACCTAACTCATATTTTAAAAGTTATCTCAAAAGGAAAATACTTAGTCAAACCTTATATTAGGAGTCCAAAGATCTCATCCTGATTCGATGTAAGACATTTCATTCACCACCCCACCCCTTTACACTTCAATCCGAATATTCTTTATTTGAAATTCCACTATCCAATCTGATGTGCGCATATTCATTGACCAAGGTATTTCCACACTCATAGCTGTCTGTTTTCTGAATGCCCATATTGGGCCTGACTATGATATCATGTCACATTTAATCTTTAACCTAATAACATGAAAACTACTTTCAATAACCAATTATAGTAACTAAATCGATACATAATATGAAACATTTTTTTATATTGTCAGCGTATATAAGTTAAGCGAGCGGCCAAACCTTTAGGAAGTTGTGGACATGTTGTAACAAGAAGTCAATGTAGGCTGAGACATTGTAGTTTTCACTACGAATTGGAAATATTTTGTAATTTGCAATAAAGTCATTTGTGCCTATACTAATAATAAATAATGCTTCATTTATCAATTTTTTTGTTTCATCTTTCCCAATAGCTGCTTCCAATTTCACTTGATATTCCTTGAAATATTCCATCTGTTTTGATAATGAAATCACATTCTGAAATTCACACAAAAAGAAAAAAAAATTATTGTTTGAGAATATAAATTTAAAAATATATTCAACTTATGTATAAAACAAATCTTAGAAGACAATTCCTAAGGCTAAGTAATCAGAATTTTTAGTTTGTAAATTATAAATTGTAATTATTTTTGCTTACTAGGAGGCTAAAATTAATTCAGAAATTGGATCAGGTCATCCATGTGGGTCAATTCGGATCGATGTTAATAAATTAATAATATAAATATTATACATTTAATTTATTAATAAAAAGGAAGAGATAACTATTTAAAAGGTTATATGTCAAAGGTAGAGAAACAACGTATCTTTTTTTTAAGAAACAAAAAAGTGAACGACACTTTTCTTCCTTTTTTTCTTCTTTAATTCCTCTAAAGTTTTTGTGAAGAGTTTTTTTTTTTCAGAAAAGGAATAGACTTCCATAACAAATTACAATTTTAGACTGCAATTTTTTGGTGTAAATTCGTGTCTATATACACATGATTACACTTTCTGACTAGCTAGTGATCGAAATAAATTCAATGATCCTGTAAATTAAGTGTTTGATTAGATTCTTCGAGATAGATAGATATCATACAGTAATTTGTGATGTGAGGGGGTCAATTCCAGTTCCAGCAGATGCAAAACTAACTCCAGTCTTAAGCTCTTTAATACTTAAATTTGGATCCAAATATGGAGGCACAAATTCTTTGATACCAACATGCTTTGCTGCATTAAAACCAATATAGGAAGTATCAAACATATAAAAAAATATTTTTTTAAATTTCTGATAATATATTGAATTGTGTGTAAAAATGGATCAAATTGACATCTCCAAATTCATATGAACTCAATACTTTTGAGACAAACGTACAAGGTCTTAATCCATATATAGTTTAGGAATCAAAATAAATTCAATATTAAGAATCTTAAAAGATGAACACATAAGGGGTCTTTTGGTTCAAAGAAAAGCTATGATATGACTACTTATATACTAAGATGAGTTTTTCTAGTATTATTTCTACTTGATTGTTTGATTTTTTTCTTATGAAAGAAGAAGTTATTTGTTTATAAAAATATCGTTCAAAAATGGATTTGAGAGACCTCGAGAATATTTTTGTCACTTTTCATTATTTTATCCTTGAGATAACTAATTCCATTATTATTGTTCCATCATTTGACTAGGATACCTTATTCTAATATTAATTACTAATTTTGCGATAAGTTATCCCACAAATAGTAACCAAACAAGGAACAAGATATAATGCTAACTTTTTATCCCAAAACTATCTATGCTTGTCAAACATACAAAATTAACCCCTACAACTTAAATTTTGAATCCACCTCACATTGCGTGACCATCTCGTCTAGAAATTTAAGCTATAAGATACCACACACTTTTTCTTAATTATATCTTCAGTAACACGTTTCAAACTTTTTTTGAATATGCATATACATAGTTCGAACAGAAAGCAAAATTACCTATGAAATCAGAAATAAGCTTCCCATTAGTAAACCTTCCTGTTGAAACATTATTAGGAAAATTCCTCCCATAGGGTTTGAAATTACTCTTAACAGGAGTTAGTATATAGTTATTGTTTCCAGGATCAGCTGTTGAATCTCCAAAAATAAGAATGGAAGAAACTAAACTCTTGTTTTCTTGAGCTTGAATTTGAGTTGGAGATTTTAATATGAAGAAAATTAGCACAAGAAGATTATGCAAAAGAATAATATAAGAATATGAAAGATGCATTTTGATTAGTGATTGATATATCAAGAAACTAAAACTTGGAAATGTGGATAAAGAATTTGTAGACTTTATAAGGAGTTATATATAGGTGGAGAGGTGAACCAAGGCATGATAGTCATTATGATATTGATGATTTAAATATATTTTTAAAAAAATAAAATTGTCTCAACTGAAAGAAGGTTTTTAAAGTTGATATGATTTGAATATATTAATTATAGAATGATGTTATTTTTTTTAATAACAATTGTCTCAACTGAAAAAAAGGTTTTTAAAGTTAAAATCGATAAACTACCTAACACATGTACAGTAGAAATAAAGATTTTTCTCATCGTAAATTTATTAAAAAAAAAGTTGTTATAAAATATGATTATTTCACCTATTTTTCACTGAACCAATTCACTAATAAATAAGTTTAGGCCTTATTATGATTATAAAAAATTAAGTTACAATTCACGTGAACTCAATAATTTAAGAATTGATGTGGTTAACAACTTCTTAAGAAAGAAAGTACATGCATGCAAGAAATTTAAGAATTTGGTGAAGTGAAAATCAATGTCACTAAAGGGCAAATGTGCATTGGTACATATATAGAATTACACTAGTAAAAGTAGAAACCTTATACTTTACTTTCTATTTTTTAATAGTTTAAAATAAGGTTCACATCAACTATTAAATCATCTCAATCAAATTGGGAGAAAAATAATTCACTTTCACAAAAACTTGGCATATTTTACCTTATACAAGGAATACCTTAGATAACATTCTATTGGGATTTATCCTTTTCACTTCCACTGTGTTAGTGTACATGTACTGGTGTAATCCTACGGATGACAATGGGGTGAGACGGGGCGAGTTTAGAAAAATTCATCAAATCAGAAAAACGGTAATAAGTTTATCCATATCATAATATCGATATCTTCATAAATGCTTGTTATCTCATTTATAAGGGACCGTTAAATAATAGAGAGATTTTTTATATTTTTCAGACATCGAATTTTCTCGTCTTCTGCATATATTTTCTTATATTACAATGTTTATATTAATACTTGATGATGGAATCAATAGCTGGCTGAATTGCTTGAGAAATAATGTAATATGCCCTCTCAGTTGGATGAGTTGAATCCCAAAAAACATAATTTGATGCATTTGGACAAACATATGTTATGGGGGTGCACAACAATCCACAGCAGCCACTGCTAACCTTTTCAAAATCTATCATGAAAAAAAAGAGATAATTTATCACTCAATTGTTAAATATTTATATGTGTTAACAAATGCAAAAAAAAAAAAAAAAAAAACATGTTCAATTTTTCACACACTTCAAAGGACCAAATTGTTATCAAAAGTATATATAAAAGGACATTACCATCAAAG
>JBCEWC010004476.1:0-27222 GCA_038996855.1 Solanum aculeatissimum | reverse complement strand
TTTTTTTGAGTAAAAAGATTGAATATTTTTCTTTTTTTGAGGAAAAAGATGTAATATTTTTCTTATAGGTAAGCTTTTTTTTTTTAGTTTATAATAATTAAGGGTATTTTCGTACATTTATTGGTTACGATACAATACCATAGGATCAAACCAAACACAAATTAATTATTAAACGATAATAAACCATAGAATCTATCCAAACATAGTATTGTATTGTATTGTACAATACGACACCATACATTATGAAAGCACGGAAAATCACCATCCAAACAGAGCGTAATTGGTGGGTTAGGAGTATAAACGACGTAGTTGTGTTTCACAGCAGAGCCCGAGTGTGTTTGCAGTTCGGATGATTTCAATGGAGGACAAGACACTATTTATCTAAGTCAGTGGATAGGGATACCCTAGACTAATCACCGATTATTTACCAAAGCATTCATAACTATTTGTTGTTATACTTTAGGCGTGTATTTGATTTTTTCTTTTTTTATACAATGAGTGGATGATATGATGTGATTTGTTGACAAGAAGCTCCCCAAAAGTCGTAGTAAATCGCAGTACGGCAGAAGGCTAGGAATAGTGATGAAAGGTAAAGTCTTTATTAAGCATTGTGTGAGACTTTTCTCATCATAAATCTGAAATTTCCTGTTAGCTTTTAGCATTCTTCACCAATGTCTTCCGGTTCGTCTTCATCTACAGAAGATTGTAAATATGATGTTTTTTTGAGTTTTAGAGGTGAAGATACACGCACAACCTTTGTGAGTCATCTCCATGATGCCCTGCACAGAAAAGGAATTCGTGTTTTCAAGGATGATGAACGGCTGGAGACCAGGAAATCAATTTCTGATCAACTTTTAAAAGCCATTCAAGAGTCCAGATGTGCGATTGTGATATTCTCCACAAGGTATGCATCCTCAATATGGTGTTTAGAAGAGCTTGCACACATCATAAAATGCCGAAATGAAATGGACCAGAATGTGATTCCAATTTTTTATGATGTGAGTCCATCAGATGTACGCCATCAAAATCCACCATTCGACGAGTCGTTTTCACAACATGAGGAAGAATTCAAAAATGATATGGAAAAGATTCAAAGATGGAAGGATGCATTTCTGGATGCTGGAAAAATAGCAGGGCATGATCTGAAAAATTATAAGTAAGCTTTCTTTTTATTCTCTTTTCTTTTTTGCTTTCTCTTTTACAAGAGAAAAAACAAACAAACAAATTGCTAGCTTATCTCCAAACTATAATCTTCCGTAAGAAGACACAATGATCTAGTAAGCAAAAACATATGGTAGCAGTTTACTTATGATTATAATTAAGTAAATAATATATTAATGGGCGATATTAGTAGTCGTAGTATTGCTCTTGTAGTTTCTTGTCCTTCAATTTCTGTTATTATCTGATGTTTCTTGTACCTCGATCATCCTATTGTTCCATTGTAGTTTCCGTTCAATTATTATCTGCTATTTTTGTTATTATTTGTTACTTCTTTTTCGGAACTGTTTGGACTGTTTTTCCTTCACCGGAAGGTCTATCGGAAACGATTTCTCAACCTTTGAGGTAGGGGTAAGGTCTGTGTACACTAACTCCACTTCGTGGGACTACACTGAGGATACGTCAGCCTATTAATGGACAGACCTTGAACATGTGCTTTTTCAATGATGTAGTGGGAGGAAAATGATCAAATGACAGAGAGTAAACTATCTTGTATCTCAAATAATTGGAAAATACTTTTTAATTCATCTATATAAGGCTTATAAACACTTGCATTTAGACTTTCTAAATCTAAAATATCGTAGTTCATATAAAAAGGGTTGGTCTAAACTACCTTGTGGCAGCATTATATGTTATCTATTTTAGGAATAGTCTATGACACTTTTTTTAAAAATATACACCGAGTTTTTTTTTTTTTTGTTCTCTGTAGGGATGAGGCTGATTGCATCAAGAAACTAATTGGTGACATATTTTCTAAGTCGCTTCAAGGTATTTCACACTTTCCGGAAAACTTGGTGGGTATGAAATCTCAAATTGAGGAAGTAATTTCATTATTGGATATGGAATCAAATGATGTTTGTTTTATTGGGATTTGGGGTATGGGCGGCATCGGCAAAACTGAAATTGCAAGTTTTCTACATCAGAGGCTGCGTCATCAATTTGAAGCTGACTGTTTTCTTGGCGATGTTGGAGCATTGTATCAGAAAAATGGACTGACATGGCTAGAACAAGTAGTCATCTCCAAGCTCTTGGGAGAGAAGATGACTCTAACTAGTAAACATGAAGGGATGGATATTATAAGGAGTATGCTTCGTCGGAAGAAAGTTTTGTTCATTCTCGATAATGTAAACCATGAAGAACAATTGCAATCTTTAGTTGGTCGAGCTGAGTGGTTTGGTAAGGGTAGCAGAATTATTTTAACAGCAAGAGACAAGCACCTGTTAATTAGTCATGTTGGGGATAACGTGTATGAAGTCCAACTGTTACTTGAGAATGAAGCTCTTGAATTGTTCAGTAGGCATGCTTTTAGAGAAAAATCACCAATAAAAGATTTCATGGAACTTTCAACACAAGTGGTGGAGTATGCTGGTGGACTCCCTTTAGCTCTTAAGGTTTTAGGTTCCTCTTTTTATAAACGAGACAAAGAGCAATGGAGAGACAGACTTGATCGACTGAAGAAAATCCCTCACAATGATATTCTGGGAAAACTTCAGGTTAGTTTTGATGGACTGGACAAAGAGGAGAAGAGAATATTTCTAGATATTGCCTGCTTGTACAATCATGAAACAAGAGATTATGTGGAACGAGTTTTTAAGAGTTGTGGCATCCACTTGATTGGAATAGATAATCTTGTTGAAAAATCCTTGCTATCCATCGACAGATATCCTAGAATTCTGATGCATAATATGATTAGAGAAATGGGTGAATATGTCACAAGGGAAGAATACGCTAACAACAGAATATGGCTTCCCGAGGAGGTTCGTCACCTTTTTGCAGGAAAGATGGTAAGGAATATTTTAACGTAATCAATAGTTTCATAAGCTCTTACAGTATTGTTTATTCCTTCTAGGTTTTTCCGCTCTTTCTATTCCTTAACAAATACGGATATGTTTCATTCTTATTAGAAAGAAGAAAAAGTTGAAAGCATGCGAACTTCAGAGTGCCAATATTTTAAAGATGAGGTGTTCAAGAAAATGCAAAGCTTGCAGGTACTTAAAATTGATAAGAAATATGGTCTTGTCAATCATAGCACTATCACTTATCTTCCCTCTAGCTTGCGGTGGATTGATTGGGAGAGCTATCCTTCAAGTTCATTGCCAGAGAATTTTGAACCATTAGATCTTGTTGGGCTTTCTTTAGTAGCTAGTAGTCTTGTCAAACTTTGGCCAATATCAAAGGTATGATTGTACTATCTCCCTCTCTCCAACTCATCAAAATTTATTTTTTCTAATTCCTAGTTTAAACTGCATAAATTATTCACCTTACAACTGAAATGCTACAAAAAATAAATTTTAGTCCATACTCATAACTAACATCAAAACGTAGAAATATTTTCTATAACCTATCAATCTGTTAATAACTCATCAGAAAACTTAAAATAGTCCAGTAGACTAATCATATCAAAAAGAGTTACAACTAACCTTAGAATCAAGTCTCTAGTTTCCTTTTGGTGTACTTTTCCAGTCCCTATGTGCATAGAGGATTGGACCTCTTTTGTTGAGAACCATATTTGATGAGTTTTTGAAAAAGCAAAACAATTCCTAATAAGTATTATATAATCTTAATGTATTTCCCATCAGTTCTGGAACAATTTTCTCTTTGATTCCCTCTTTATTTTGTTCCCCATAAAATACAATTGCATATTTCTATTAGGAGCACTACTTTAGGCTAACTGATATTTCAGAGAAACATTATATTTTATTTTCCGTTCTTGTACGAAAACAGAACTTGAGCAACTTGAAGTATTTGAATCTAAGCGACAGCCTTGGGTTAACAGAAACCCCTAATTTTGGTGATATCCCAAACTTGGAGACGCTAATTTTAAAGTGGTGTAAGAATTTGGAAGAAGTCCATCCGTCTCTTGGACATTGCAGAATGCTGACTCTTCTACATTTGAAGGGTTGTGGCAAACTCAAGAAGCTCCCAAAATTTGTTTCCATGGAATCTCTTGAGACTCTCAACCTTGGAGAATGCACAAGTTTAGAAAAGTTCCCAAAAATTTGTGGAGATATGTGGTGCTTATCGAAACTCTATGTAGGAAGGAGATATGTGGTGCTTATCGAAACTCTATGTAGGATCCCCTTTGATAAGAAGCTTGTCCTTGTCTCTCTGTGGCTTGAGCTATTTAAGTTTGAAAGATTGTGAAGATCTTGAAAGTATTCCAAACACTATTCAAAATCTTGAATCTCTCTGGATTTCAGGTTGCAATACAATTGCAACACTGCCAAGCAGCCTCTTTGAATCAGAGCAACTAGAGAAACTTGTAATAGCACATTGTTCTAGATTGATAGATCTCCCCTTATCTCTTGGGGCTCATAAGAAACTTCTTCGATTAGAGTTGCGTGGATGTGAGAACCTAAAGAAGCTTCCGAACTCCATTCAGATGGAATCCCTTGTAGATCTTCGTATACTTAATTGCCCAAAATTAGATACATTTTCAGAAATTAATGGAGATATGTATAGCTTATCAGAATTGTCCATACAATCTACTGGGATTACAGAACTGCCTTCATCAATCAGAAATCTTAGTGCCCTCAAATTGCTCTCCCTGGTAGGTTGTGAACATCTTGCGAGTCTACCTAAAAGCCTCTGTAATTTGAATAATCTTCAATGGCTTCATCTCCGCGGCTGCAACATACTAGAGAAGCTTCCAGAAAACATTGGTGATCTGCAAGAGTTAGAGGAACTTGATGCAAGAGAAACTGCAATCTCTCAACTGCCTCTCTCTACCACAAAGCTTGGAAAACTGAACACGTTAAAATTCTCACATAAACATTCCTCAAGTTTTGTCTTGCATCAAGTGTCAGGTTTATCCTCCTTGACACGGCTTCATCTAAGTAATTGCAACATATTGGGTGGACTTCCCGAGGATCTTGGATCTTTGCACTCATTGGAATACTTGATTGTTAAGGGAAACAATATTTCTTGTTTACCTAAAAGCATCAAGAAGCTCTTACGCCTCAAATACCTGAACGTGCAATTATGTAAGAGTCTTAATGAACTGCCAAGAGAGCTACCCCCTAATTTAGAGTTGCTATGTGTAGATTATCATTTAGCCTTGAAGAGCATAAGAGACCTACTAACTAAGTGTTTTAAATTGGACCTGATCTTGACATCATGGTGTGGTCATGAAAAATCTCGATGCGGAACTATCTCAACTAACCAAGTTAATGTGTTGAAATTCCTAGAGCATTTTCTCAGGACATGTATCCAGGTTTTTATCTCACCTTCACGTAAATGAATGTCAATCCTTGTCAATTGATTTATATTAATAAAATGATTTCTGTTGCAGTGCAACTTCCACCAAAGGATATATTTTTGCATTTCTTTTCCTGAAGGCAGAATTCCGGAGTCATTTGGTTATCAATTTATAAATCAAAGTAGGATCTCAATTAACCTGAATCCATCATGGTATACCGATAAATTCATGGGGTTTTCGGTATGTTGCTATTCTAATGGATGGAAAGCTGGTGTAGAAGCTACATTGATCTGCATATCTGACCCTGAAAGAAAACATTCCTTGAAGTGTGACATTGACCACCGTCGGTTCAATAGTCTTGCTCCTTCTGTCATCTTTTTTTACATACCATTTAAAACATGGTGGCTTGCATGTGACAATAAAGAAGGGAAGAGCCCACTTGATTATTGCCTATTTGAGGTATGTACAATGTCAAGGAGGAAAGCATATTGGGGAGTTCGCCTGGAGTATGAGAATAAAGTTAGGAGATGGAGAAAGAAGCACCAAGCAACACAAAGTTCCAAGCTCTTCGATGTTCCACAAAAAGATAGTGCAGCGATGACTGAAATTGGCTGCTCTGTGGTATTTGAACAACTAGAGCCGTCATCCATTTCTAGTCACTTGCAAGCCTCTATTGACCACAACTTCACAACAGAAAGGGGATTTCATCTTGGGTTTGAAAATAAAGCTCTGGAGCTGAATCAAAGAACAAAGGCAGTTCAAAGCGAACATGAATCTCAGAATGTTGAGTTAATTAGGAAAATGGTTGGGACTTCAAGAAAGAGAAAGAGAAAGGAGAAACAAAAAGAGAAAAACACCCTCAATCATTCAAAACTTTTCAGATCAACAGGAACAAATGAAACTAGGTGCTCTCATTGTGCCAGCTAGCATGATTTTGATTGGATCATGAGGAACCTCTTTTCTAACAAAGAGGATCACTCGAAGAAGATAGTCACGGTTGGGCTTGAGAATTCTCGTAATCTTATGTATTTTTATCCTTAATTTCATTTTTCTTGCAATTACTCAACATCAAAGCCAGGTGGTAGAAGCTATGCAAGTATATCATTTAAAAGCTCTGGTGCAAAACCTAAGCAAAGGGTATCCAATTGGATCTCAAGAATTCTGGTGTTCATATGCATTTTTACCCTCAGTTTCGTGTTTCTTGATAGTAGAAGCATCTATCCAATTGGATATTTAAAATAACGAAGATGTAATGGAGCAATTACTGAACATCAGCGCCGAGTGCGAGGAGCCATGCAAGTAAGCCCCAGTTTCCTTGAAACAATGCTTATTGGAATATTATTTACACCACTAGGTTCCCTTTCTTTTCTGAAACATTGATATATTGTAAGGAATGATTGCCGAATCATATGAAATGGTTTTGATATACATTTTCTATTTGTTTGATGTTTAATGTAGCAATTCTCACTAGCTGAAAAATGTGCAAATGTTGAAAGCAAGCAAGGACCAGTTTAGTTGGAATTATTTGTTTTGTTCTGGAACAACCAAAGATCTTTTAGCTAATTAAAAACAAAAACAAGATATTAAAAATGCTTATTTTATTTTCTTCTTGAAAAAGAAAAAGATAATCAATCAACCGCACTACAAAAATCTTTCCTCCAAAACGAAACACCTATAAAAACAGGAACAATAAACGTTTGAATCAAACTACTTTCGCTCCGAGGCACGGAAATAAAAAAAATGGAGGTGCTAACAAGCGAGGAACAAAGCAACCATTCGACACGTGCGTGCGAATGGCACCACCTTCTAGTCTGCCTGGAGCGAAATCAAGGTTGAGAAATGCACACACATGGTCGCTGTTTCTTTTGTGTGGGTCCAAGGGGAGAAACACCGGGCAAAGAATAATGTAGTAAAATATTTAAAAAATATGAGGCGGCGTTCTATAACATGCTGTACACTTGCAATATTTTACTTGTAACTTTGAATCATGTATCTCCGATCCAAAACGACCACTCTGCCGCTGCAGCTCCTCGGAGATTTTAAATCTCTGGCTTTACATAAAAAACTGATGATGCCTTTATCTAATTTCACAATGTTTCAACGCCAATTTTGTAAGCTTCCAATCGGAGTATCAAAAGAGGAGCTATTGAGAGTAGGGTTGCAGCCGGAGCTGATGCCAAAACACGTAGCTATTATACCGGACGGTAATAGGAGATGGGCTAAGGAGAGGGGTTTTCCGCCGGAAAAAGGTCATGAGGCTGGGAAAAAAGTGCTCGGAGATCTGTGTCGTTATTGTTCAAAATGGGGAGTTAAAGTTCTTTCTGCTTATGCTTTTTCTACTGAAAATTGGTCAAGGCCCAAGGTAAGTCCCACTTTTTGTTATTGCAATACTTTATACGGAGGCTGCTCAACATTTTTCTTTTGGATTCGAGCCTCGCAATATAAACAATCCTGTCAGGGCAACATTTTCCTCTTTAATCCATCTTGTGCTTGTCAGAATTCGGAACAACAAAGATTGAGGCATCCAAAATTTTGGGACCTAAAGCCAACCAGCTCACATCCAACGCTCTCACAACATCCTGATTTTTGTCAGACCTCTTTTTCCGTTTTCTAAGTCACGCCTTAATTCCGTTAAAGCCAGGAGTGAACTCCCTCCAAGTACCCTATGTTCTGTTTTATTTAGTTCTTCATGTCTACTAGTTGGCCATCTGAGTTGTGACCATTATACATATTTTAACTTATTGTTTGGCTGTTTCTGTTCTTTCCTTCTATTAAAAAATGGTGTATATTTTAAGTTATCTTGCACTGCCAATATAAAGAAATTCAAAATTTATCATAAAACCCTTATATATTTTGACAGGCAGAAGTAACTTTCTTGATGACAAACTACTTTGAAAGGCTTACTGAGGAATTCATGAGGTACTACTTTTTAACTGAAAATTCTTTAATTGCTTCTTTTCTGATCCTCATATGTGGATCAACGTGTGTACACCTTAACTATGATATTTCTCACTAGAATAGATGCAAATAACTTTATTTACCAAGGTTTTAATGTGAAAATTTCCAATCCAATTCCATTAAGAGCTGCATGCCTTGTGAATGAATCCCATATATTGTTAATCGAATACCATTAAAATCTTCTTGTATGTGGAACTTTTCAGAGTAAATACAAGTTTGAATACATCCAATATGTTTTATTTTTAGGTATGGGATGAAAATGTCCATTATTGGGGACAGGACTAACCTTCCAAATTCTCTGAAAGAAGTGATAAAATTAGCTGAGGAAACCACAAAGGACAACACAGGGCTTCATTTTGTGGCAGCACTTAACTATGGTGGAAGATATGACATAACACAAGCAACTAAAAAAATTGCTAGCAAAGTTAAGGATGGAGTTATTCAATTAGAGGATATTAATGACAAGTTATTTGATCACGAATTAGAGACTAATAAGATTTTAGAATATCCTAATCCTGATTTACTCATCAGAACAAGTGGAGAATTGAGAATTAGCAACTACATGTTGTGGCAGTTGGCTTATAGTGAATTCTACTTTGTGGATAAGTTGTTCCCTCAATTGGAGGAAGATGATTTTATAGCAGCTTTAAGGTCGTTTCAGCAGAGGCAAAGACGTTATGGTGGACACAAAATTTAATATAAGGACCGTGATATAGTATTAGTCTATTGAAAATAGACTCTCTACGTACCCCATAAAGGTTGGGATAAGGTTTGCAAACATTTTATCCTAGGTTTCAGTATTTGCTAGCTTCTTTATGTTGTGATGGATTTCAAATTTGATATTTTGTGATTTGTGTTGCAACCTAAATTTTCAATTACTCTCTAATATTCACTACAATAAATAGAGAAAAGACTTGGACCACTCCAATCCCCTCGTAGACTTTTCCCCTTTATGATACATTTATTTTACTATACAAAATATGTTTTGTTTGAATTATTTTTGAAACTACATCACCCTCAAATTATTCAATGATCGTAATATATTGTTTATATCTACACTTTTAGTTTGTCACATTATTCTATGTGAAAAGAGTTAATTAGCTTCTTTTTTTTTTTTAATAAAAAGAAGAATGAGTCTTATACATTACTTTCATAGTCGTGTTTGTACATTATAAATCGTATTTGTGACATGCGGTTTATAAATTGATTATATATTATGTTGGTGAAGTCAAATTTATAAATCATAGTCATCAAGATCGACTTATAAATTATTTTAATCAAATGTGGAAATTGCATTTTCAATAATGATTTATTCTCTAACAATGTTTTCAAAGGCATCAACGTGTTTTAGCCTTAGAAATATTAAATTAATATTTTTACAAGTTAAAGAAATTAATATATAAAAAATCAAGAAACTTATATAAATTTGTAGAAAATGATAAAATTAGTGGGAAAATGTATACACACACCTGTATAAAAGTACTCTCGTTGTTACTTAAAAGTTGTATGTGATATTGTTTTAAAATCTAAAATAAAAATCATACTTATTTGGGATGAAACAATAAAAGGTGAAATTGGCAAGATTTTTATTTCCTATAAAATTGTACTTATTAAAATAATCAACTAATCAAACAAAAAAAATCCTCCGAAAAAGGGAGGGGTGTGCTGGCAAGCGAGGAACAAACTTGTCAAAGTTAGTTTATTATAAAGAAGAAAAAGTATTGGTGAGTGACCGATGTGGGAGAAATACAGTGAGATTTATCTGCAATCATTAAACTAATGGAGTAATTTTTTCCTTGAGAGTATTGCTGTATATCTAAAGACCATCACATCACCCAAAAATGAACAACAACCCTAATAACTCAACGTCTAAAATCAAAAATAAAATTACTGATTGGTTGTGAAGAAGAGAGAGAGTTGATTTTGTTGCTGGAAATGAACAACATCTCATTGATTGTCAGTATTATGATCAAGCCCACTCCACTCACAATTGCAATTGCTGCTTCTTTTTAATGAACTTGTTTTGGTATTCCCCGGTTTATTTTGTTCAAGTTACCTTATACATTTTTCTATAATTGATTGGTTAATTCCCACAAGTCATTTACTTTTAATATTTGTATATTAATTTATCTGTAACGTTCCACTCAATAATGCAACCTAAATTCAATTATCATATTACAACTAACATATTTGCAACTCTACTCGTAACATTGGACTCAATAAGTTATAAAAATCAATTTGTAACGTTCAACTCAATAAATTGTAAAAATTCAAATTTGATTCAATATCATATTTTAATTAACTTATTTGTTTCAGATATTCAAGTATCTAATTAAAAATTAATGACAAGTTTAAAGGGCTGTTAATTACCAAAACTGTTCAACCGTCTTAGGGATAATTTTGTAAATTACATATCCAACGATCTATTGTGACCTCCCGCGTTTCTCACTCATCTATTCAACTCTGCTCCGACGAACTTCGCCGCCGCCGACTTCCCCCCGGACACCGGTTAACTTCTTCTCTTTCTCTTTATGGTATCTTCTTTGGCTTCTCATTTCCTTTACATTTCTTGTTTCTCCTTCAGTTTCATGAATCGGCCAAACAGTTACTCTAATTGCTTTGTCCAAGTGCGTTGTTTCACTAGGGTTTTGGAAGAAAATTGTTTTCAGTTTTTGTGACTTCATCCGAAATTTACTTTGTTTTTTCATTCTACTTGTGAAGTCTCTTGGCTTAAAAAAATTGAAATGTTGAATTCTGCTGTTAATTATGGTTGAATTGTTTGTTCAGATTACAGAATTTTCACATGTGGTATTGTTTTTAATTATTTAGTATTAAAGATGTGTTACAATAGCATATCCTTCAAATGGGTTCTGGTTATTGTTTGAGTTCACAATTTATTTTTTTGGGACGAGAAATTTTATTTTTCATTTCTGGGTTTGGATTGTTTAGTCTTACTTTGTTGTTCAAAGTTGGCTTAAATTTTCAGGTTCTTCATTCAATTTTCTAGGTGCATCAGAGACTGAGAGTTTTGAATTTTCTATGAGCTGTAGTTGAATACATGTTTAGACTTTTGGATCTTCGTTTTACTTTTTGTTATTTAGGTTTTAGTGTATATATTTAGATTTTGAATCCCCTGAATACAAGGCTAGAGGTTAGCTCAGTGGTTTAGGGGTTCAAAATTTAGCTTGAGGTTCCAAGTTCAAATTCCAAACATGTGCCTTGGTGTAACGTGTAAAGTTGATGCCATGTGATCAGAAGGTCACAAGTTCGAATCGTGGAAATAGCCTCTTGCAGAAATGCAAAGTAAAATTATATACAATAAACTTGGTAGAGAAAACGAAACAGTGGAAATGCTAAACTTGATCTTAAGAGTATCCATTAAATGAGAGTAGCATGTGAAAGGAAGTGGGGATTTTGTGGTTGCATTATCAGATGCTTCATTGGCCCAACATGGCATAAATAAATGCATTTTATTTTCATGAACTTCCTTTTCATCTGCATTTTTCTGCTGATTGATCTGGTATTTAATAAATCTTAATCAGCAATTTTCTACTGATTCCTCGTTTTACCATTATTAGGTTATAATCAATCAGTGTTATAGCCAGTGCCAGTCTAAGTGATGCCTGCTATGAAGGTAAAGTTACTGACTTCTTCCAGTTCATACTCTTTGTTCCGCATGTTGTCTATATCAATTTAACATACAAAGATATCATATTGTGTGATATTATACTCTCTGCTATATACTCATAATAATTGTTATATTGTGTGTTATACAAGTTACATTTTACGTTGTACATTTTGAATGTCAATAATTTCCGCCGTCTCTCTTTTGGTATTTTAAATCAATGAAGCAAAATATCCAGATCTCTAAAGGAGAAGGGTTAGTGGGAGGCATTTGGTAAAGTCGGGAAGGTTTGATATACTTATTGACATACATAAAAAATTGGGAATTGCCATTGCTGATTCCAATCATCTCAATCAATTGATTGGGAAGAGATTACTTTTGAATACAAAAATATATTATCTTGTTGATATGCCCTTTTTTGTTCTGTGCCAGACTGCTATTCATAGTGGGATTGGGCACGTATTCAGCAAATTAATAAAGGAGATTGGTGATCCTGTCGACTTTGAACTTCCAGATTGGTTAAATAAATGGCAGTCAATGCCCTATACCTTTATTAAGCGCAGTATCCTTTCATTTGATGGTCTTAATATTTGTTACCTATGATAATTCATCCATGCTCTTTCATATTGTGATAGTTTACGTCCTACGCATACACTGTTCACTTCTGCATATCTTGGATAAGATCTTTGTGCTTCATCTCATTTGCTTTTTCATTTAGGTTTTCTATCTGACCTTCATAGTTCTTTATCTTTGTGATCTTGCTTTCTATCCTCTTTTTTAGCCCTCTTCTGTTGGTATTAACTACTTGAAGATATATACCTCACTAAGAAGGTAAAGCGACGTCTGGAAGATGATGGTATATTTTGCTCCTGCAGCTCAACGGTAGGAACTTCTGTTGTGTGTGGCAAGGATTGTCTCTGTGGGTGAGAATGATTTTAGATTAAGTTCCGTTGGCAATCCAGGAAACTGGAAAAGTGTTACATACATTTCTGGAAATATAGGTTCTATGACCTGGTTCATAAATACATTAATTATTCTCAATGGTTCTTTAGCTGATAGCTTCCTGCTGTTACATGCATTTCTCTTTTCTGTTTAAGTCTATGTGAATACATTGTATATAACATGTTTTAGGCTCTTGGGCATTTTGTTCTTAAAATAAATCTCAATGACATTTTCTGCTTATATTCTTGTGTTAGTTTTCAATTTGTTCATTATTTCCATGGTGTAATTTCTAGCAGTAGACCTAGAGGAGACAACAAAAAAAGGTTTAGGTTCCGTGATGGACAAGATGAGGGAAGTGAGATTGACATAATTCGGGTATGTGAAGCGGTGGTGCACAGAGGCCCAGTTATGAGGTGTGAATGGTTGGCCATAGTGGATTTTAGGAGAGGTAGAGGTAAGCTAAAGAAATATTGGGGAAAGGACATGAGATAGGAAGTTATGAAGGTCACAGATTAGGGTAGAAGGTTAGTAGATAGTTGAGCGTTTCTTTTTGTTGAAGTAAAGGAGTAATAGGTAGTTGAGCGTTGTCTCATTATCTAGCAAGATAGATTGGTGCATTGCATCTGTTTTCCGATTCTTATATTTTTTTTTACTGGTAGTAGCATTTGTCTCGTAGTTGGCCTATCTTATGACCTTTGTTATTCCTCGTTGTTTATCGTGCTTCTGTTATCACATTAGTTAGTTATGGTTGTTGCCCCTCTCAGGTATGTTATGATTTTCTTATTATTTTCTATGTCTTCTTTACTTATGTATTGTTCTGTTACCTGCTCTGATGTTCATTACTCAAGTTGAGGGTCTTCTAGAAATAGACTCTCTACCTCCTCGAGGTAGTTGGTAAGGTTTGTACACTCTATCCTCCCCGGAGCCCCTTTTTGGGATCATACTGAATTTTTTGTTATTATTTTTGGGAAAAAGAAAATAGAAAGAGGAGTGGACCATATATAGTGGCAAAAAAAAATGTGGAAAATGGAAGGACTTTTGATGGTATTGGAACAATGTACCATAGTGTTGCAACTTCTAGATTGCAACTCCAATCCTAGTTAGGTTGTTTAGAAAGCTCATATAACTAGGGATGTGCAAAAATCAGTTTGATTGATAAATCGACAAAAAAACACTATCGATTTATTGTTAGGGAAAAATACACAAAATAGACCTAATTTGATATTATTTACCCTTAATAGACCCAATCCAAACTATTTACCCTTAATGGACTCATGATCCAAACTATTTACCTTCTTATCCCACTTACCCCTTTTTATTTTGCCCTAACGTCATGTTGATGTCAGCATAAATACTATGAAATATACTCCGACGGTATATATATACCATACCGGTATCATATAGAATGAGCTCAATCCTTTGTGATACTCTGGCGGTATATTGATACCTAATTGGTATCATATAGGATTATTCTTTTTTTAAGAAATAAATAAAAAAGTTATTGAACTCTAAATTAGTAGAAAATATATTCGTTGTGATACTCTGTTGGTATATTTATAACATATCAGTATCGTATAGGACTAGAAAATTATTAAAGTTACAAAATTATTTATTAAACTCTAAATTAGTAGAAAATATATTCTTGTGATATTCCGTCGATATTTTGATATCCTATCAGTATCATATAATTTTAAGCTTTTTTTTAAATAAATAAAATAATTAAGAGAAAATTATTAAAGTTATAAACTTATTTATTAAATTCTAAATTAGTAGAAAATACATTCTTTGTGATACTATATCGGTATCATATTGGACTGAGCTTAATCCTCTGTAATACCCTGTTGGTATCTGTATACCCTAAGGTGCTGACATCAGCATAACGTCAGTGCGCGAATTTTAATAGTATGGGGGTATAAAATGTAAAGGTGTATATGGATGTAAATAGTGTGCTTTAAAGGGTCACAAACGTAGTTTTCCCTTATTGTTATTGGGTTTTAAACGGTTTGTAAATTTTTTTATTGGGTTATTGGTTTGATTTTTGGTTTTATGATTTTGGTTAATGGTTGAACGGGTAACCCAATAAGAATATATTAAAATTACTGTTTTAGTCCTAATACAATGACTTTAACATTTTACAAACCCTATTTCCTAAATTTTACTATTACTCTCGGCAGCAGACAATACAAACGAGCCTCTCTGCTGCGACACCTTCAATCTTCTCCACAAACTAGTATTACCTTCTCTATTTTCAATTTTAGATTTGATTGTTACGAAGATAAATAATTAATGTTCTTTCCGCAATTTATTGCATGAGTCTTTAGAAGGAATGTGAACAATTTCGTCTTAAGCAAAAGTTATCAATGTAGAAATTTGTGATACTTCTATTCTTGCTCCTATTTTTAATTTAGGAGCATTGTGTATATATAATCATATAAGCATTTTCTTATCGGTTAAATCGAAAATTGATGTTAAAGATCAAAAACGAGTTCACTGAAAATCGATAATAAGTATCTTATTCGTTTGGTTACTGGTTTAGCGTGTTCACAGAAACGAATATCGATAAACTGAATTGACCGATGTGCACCCCTACATGTGACTAGTCTAGGCATTCATTTTCTTATGTTTAGATTCTTATGGTTTTCTTTATTTTTTGGTTAATCTTATATTGTTCTAGATCTCTTTGGCAGTTCTTTTGGATGAGTGATATATATTTTGATTGATTGTGAAGGATTAGCAGCTTAAAGATTTTATTTTAGCATTTTATTTGGGAAATTTGAAATAGCTTTAGAGAAATGCGTAATTTGTTTGACTTCTCTTATATTTTACAGCATAATGTTGTCTAGCTGCTCCTCGGGCTGTAAATGTGGGAGTTCTTGTCTGAATAAGCCATTCCATCAACGTCCTGTGAAGAAGATGAAATTAGTGAAGGTAGACACTTTAAGATCTTTGGGAAGCTTCAGATAATTGAACAAATACCACCTGATGGATGCATTTTAACTGCTTAATTGTTTTTAACTTCTTCTCATTGAGATGACAGTTTGTGAAGCCTTGTGGAAAATTTTGTAGTTCTGTGTTGTTCTATTTTGTAGTACGTCATTGGTACTCACTTCAGTAAAATTTACTTAAATTACCCAAATAAAAATGTTTTTAACTTCTTTGGATGAGTTGTCTGTCATCTGTAGACAACTGAGACTGAAACTTTCCCCGTAGAACCTTTGATATTTCTCTTTATCAAAAGAAGAACCTTTGATATTTTTCCATTTTCAAAAGTCTACATTGTTGGACTAGAAAGTTGATTGTGGACCTCGAGCTGTGGTTTTGCCATAGACTTTTCACTTCCTTGTATTTCTCCATTGAATCATACTTTCTTATGTGATATTACTAACAGATGATACTTGTCTGATGTGGGTTATATGTTGGTTGTAGTGTGTCAAACTCAATATATATTTTTAAATTTGACACTGGCTGAGAATTTCTAATTTCGCTGGCAAATTTGAATGGGATAAGGTAAGATGGTTATAGCTTTGGGAGGAAAATCCATACTCATTGCGAAATGTTTCTTCAACATCTTTTTTAACAATGTTGTATCTTTTAACGTCTAAATGACTGGTGTAGTATATGTAAAGTTTGTTTAGTATCAAAATTTTTGATACATTACCGGAAAATAAGGTGTTATCACAATTATTTAGTATTGAAATGAAATTGGCCTATATTGAGCAGAATGAATGAGGATTCATATAGCATGTCCCAACTAATTTGGGAGCATTTGGTTGATTAATATTGAAGTATATTATCAGACATATCTAATGTATGATTCTAGTTAGGTTTTGACTAAGAATGTCAATTTCACATGTATTCAGAAAGTTTAGAACATTATGAACAAAACGTGAAAATTTAGGACAAGAAATGCATAAACCGTATGAATGAAGAAAATGAAGTGCAATAAAAAGACTTATGAGTTGAGCACATGTTTCTTCTTTTTCTTCCCTGAAGCAATACCATTTGGCGGAGGTCTTCATTTTAACACATATTTGGAAAACCTAGGACAAGAAATGCATAAACCATAAAGTGCAACAAAAAGACTTATGAGTTAAGCACATGTTTCTTCTTTTTCTTCCCTGAAACAATACCATTTGGAGGAGCTCTTCATTTAACACACATTTGGAACGTTTTGAATGTGGGCAAAAATATGTAGTTTTGATTTGAGACTGAACGAACTGACCAAAGCTAAATACCAAACCTGCAATTAACTTTAACAAAAGTATTATGGACTTGGATAAATTTTCATGCTGGTGAGTAGTCTCTTTCTATTCCTTTCTTGTCAGCTGTTTCACCAAGTAAAGAAGCTCTTGAGCTCCCCATTTCAATTTTCATCAAAGTGTTTTCTGGCTATTCCCAAAGGTAAAATGAAAAGACGATTCACTAATTTTCTAGTACTTTGTACTCTTCATTTTCTGCATCTACTTGATGCCATCAATCAAATCAATTGCTTCATCATAGAAAGGGAGAACGAAGGAAGTTTCACCAATGTTCTTGTTTGTGGTTTATTTCTTTGAGGATTGCTGAATTATCTTGTGACGGTCACACTTCCCTTATTTCTTTGTTTTGTTTTACTTCTGCTGAACCCAATTTTATGACCAGAAAAATCCTGCCTAAAATTAGGTGCCAAGAGAGTTACAACTTTCCTTGTCATCAAGATAGGGACAGTCATCCTACATCTGTCTTTGACCAAAAAAATGGTGAGAAAATCAATGTTAAACACTACATAGATGAACCTGATGTCTGATGATTTCTAGAGAATATCGAAGTCTTAGAATTATTACATTAAGAAAAAGGACGTCCAGAGGGGAGTGATTTTTGTATCTTCTTATTGTGTCATTTTTTGTCTCTCATGTATCTCGAAAGAAATTGGAAGAGGTTACATTTTCACTTTGTATTGCTTTGCATTTTTTTTGAAAACTGTACAATAATCATATTCTTCCCAAACTTTTGGTCATTATATAAATGGTTGGTCAAGTTTGTTGACATGTAACATGCAGACTGAGAAATGTGGCTCTGGAATTGTGGCAGATGAAGATATCAACCAAGGAGACTTTGTTATAGAGTATGTTGGAGAAGGTGAGTTCTTTCACTTTTTACTTATATTTTGAGGAATGATTTCTGTTTTGTGCATTCTGAACTTCATTTAACAAGGAAATATGCTCGCCATTGCAGTTATTGATGACAAAACATGTGAAGAGAGGCTTTGGAAAATGAAGCATAGTGGGGAAACAAACTTCTACTTGTGTGAGATCAATCGGGATATGGTGATTGATGCCACTTACAAGGGCAACAAATCCAGATACATTAACCATAGTTGTTGTCCAAATACTGAGATGCAGAAATGGTATAGAAATAGCTTAATAATTAATCATACTTCTGTATTTTCAACTTCCATTCCCGGAGATTCAACTTTATATTACATTTCATTTCCATGTCCCGGTGTTTTTAGGATGATTGATGGTGAAATAAGAATTGGCATATTTGCAACACGAGACATTAAAAGGGGCGAGCATCTGACCTATGATTACCAGTATGAGGCACCTCTTCAATTTTACTATTTTTTTTCCACCTGTAAGGTCTGCAGTGTGTTATTCTTCTGAGTGTTTAAATACCTATGGAAGAAAACCTTCTTGGAAAGTACATTGCCTATTTGAGTCTAACAGGTATAGCAGGTTTGTTCAGTTTGGTGCAGATCAAGATTGCCACTGTGGTGCTGTAAGATGTAGGCGAAAGCTGGGCGTTAAACCTAACAAGCCAAAACTCCCTGCTTCAGATGCTGCATTAAAGATAGTGGCCTGTCAGGTGGCGGCCACCTCTCCCAAATTGAAAGCAGTTCTATCTACACGTTCTGTATGTATCTCTTACAATATCTATAACGTGGGTCTCCAGAGATATGGAAACATTTGTGTTATTCTTGATGAGCTTCAGTAATTTGGCTTGGGACTTTTTACCAATAATAATCATAATTGGCTTGGAAATTTCTTGACTAGATACATTTTCCATGTATGAGAACTTATCTTTGTTGGTATCCTGTGATTCAATTGATAACGGAGGTGGCTATTGCATTTTTATTCACCCATCTACCTTTCTTCAGTTCCTATGTTTAGTTTGAAGGTAGAGGAGAAGTTCTCCTAAATTGCAATCTAAAAAAACGTAGAGCCCTTCAATTTTTCTAGCCAGTTGGACAGACCCATCGAAGAACTCTATTCTGATGCCTAATAGTGAGACCATGAAGATCAATCTTCCTGTGCATATGACAAGTTTTATCCTGGATTGAAATGTCAACAATACTTATACTAAGAGGAATAGCTTGGATAAATAACAACATACCCAGTATAGTCCAGCAAGTGAGGTCTAGGGAGGCAGAGTGTACACATGCCTTACCCTTTACCTTGGCAGATGGAAGGGCTGTTTGCGGTATTGGCTCAAAGGAGAGGAATAGCTTGAATCATGAAGGGCAAGGTGTGTGTGTGTTGTGTAGGGGTGGAGGATGGATTTGATCTGTGGTAGAAGGGAAAGGGCTGCTGGATAGTATATTAAGTGTGTTCTGAGTTGGATGATCTGCAGGATCTAGGCTCAGATTTTCCATTACTGAGTTAAAGAGTATAGATATGTGTCTCAGTTTTACAAACTTAGACGATAAAGGTGGTAGACCTGGATTTAGGAGGAACCACGACCTACAGCTTCACCAGTCAAGAGTTATGATTTTGGCAACTTTAGTCCTTAACTCTTAGTTAACTAGTCATCTCGTATCTAAAATTGATAAAAAGAAATGAGAACAGAGTTGATGAAAATGTTATAGCTGTTTGTTCTTTCCTTTGTATTTGTCTCTGTTTTTCTGCTGTTATTTGCAGTATGTCATAAGGATCAAAGGAGATGCATATGTTATGTTCCCTAAATAGGAAATTTTAAACGAAAGTAATAAACCCCTTAAATCCATGTAATACAAAACATATTGGTTTATATTTCCATCACTATGTGTTCGAATCTTGAACATTTTGCTTTTACAATAATGGACATGATAACATTATTTAATATTTCCACCAGGTTTATCAAACTGGAGTTCCTCCAATAGGTAGACTACTATGATTTTCAACTTACTTGATTTTCATATTGGTGACTTTAGTTTATCCTCTATTTAACTTGGATCCTCCCTATTCAGGATGTTCAGGTTATGATTCTGACATAAAAATAAGGCGACCTCGTAATTGCATTGGTCAAGTTATAAGAATAATTGGCTCCTCTGACACAAGGTATGTGATATGGGGGTGTTAGAGTGGTCCACATTGATTATCGGGAGTGGGTTGTTGTCTTCTTATTTTGGGCAATCTGACTTATTGAATCAGCTTTTGAGTTTGAGTTTGGCCAATATGGTCTTAAAGTAGATCCATCCCTATTGTTGAAATTATCCAATGTGAGCCTCTAAGTTATCGTATTTCATGTTCCAAATGTCTTGCCTGGACATAGTGAGAGTTTTAGAATGTCCCAATTGATTGAGAGAGTGGAGTGTTGTTTCCTATGAAAATTCTTGACGATAACTTAGAGGCTCACATAATACTATTAATGATTCTTCTGACTTTCAACATAATCTGTTAAGTCATACAGAGAAGATAAAGAAAGTCAATCTGATGATACCTGCCATGTATTTTATTTATATTCAAGAGCAAAGAAACTCAGAAATTGGAAACTGGAGTTCCACAGGCAGTTCTGCACCAAAGCAGACAAAAGCCTGGTATTGACCAAAAGAATGGTAGAGGGGCGGGCTCATTGTCCACCATGTGTCAAATCATGCTCCACTGGCCTCGTGGACTTCTCAGTTAAGGAAAAAAAAGCTTAGTTTCCTAGAATATTTAATTATCTCCAGTACAATTTTTCTTTATATTAATCCCCTAAGCAACTTGGTCAGCCAAATTGTGCACTTAGCAACTATCTTTGGGTTAGTAGGGATGTTGTTTGGAGGAATGAGCTGTTCATTTTTTTCCATGTGTTGGGGATGCATGAAAGCATTTTAGATCTTGTGAACTTGGAACTCAAGGTCACTGTCCTCAAAAGCTATTACTCCCTTCATTTCAATTTGTTTGGTTAGTTTTGACTTGACACAGAGTGTAAGAAAATAAAAAAAGACTTTTGAATCTTGTGGTCTTAAACTAAAGGTACGTAGAACGTACCAAAATGTCCTTTAATCCTGTGATTTTAAACATGTCATGTGGAAAGTTAGAATTAAAGAGTTGTAAAAAAAGGAAAGAGACATTTTTTTTAAGCGGACTAAAAAGGATAGTAAGACAAACAAATTGAAACGGAGAGAGTAGCTAGGATTCTAAGGAACTTTCTCACAGGAAACCCTTTCCTCAGTCTGCCATTATTCTTTGGGTTTCTTTCTTTTGCTTGTTCAAGTTTTACTTTTTTCAGATCCCATTGCTAAGGACTCCTATACACTCTATGTTCCTCAGGTCCTTTGGAATTGTAAAACGGTTTGATGGCATCACCAAAAAACATTTGGTAAGGGAGCTGTGATTTTTTTTTTTGGTTGTGTGTAATTGACTGGTTAGATTTGG
The DNA here is from genome assembly GCA_038996855.1 of Solanum aculeatissimum. NCBI lineage: Eukaryota > Viridiplantae > Streptophyta > Magnoliopsida > Solanales > Solanaceae > Solanum > Solanum aculeatissimum. The sequence continues at coordinate 5,684 of JBCEWC010004476.1, read as the reverse complement.
CTAATGAGTTCTAGTTATCCTCCCCATCCCCTAACAGATCATGTTTGAAGATGGCTGTGTTCAGTACCTTGACCTGTCAAAAGAAGATTGGGAATTCTGTAACTTTGAGTAATCAGGTAAACAAAATTAAAGAAATTGAACTTAATGCATGTACAATCTCTTTGCTTGGTTCTGCTTCATTTCATGTTTAAATTAGTGCAGTGGAAATTCCTGAAAAAATATTTTGTCATTCTAAATAAGTCTTCAATAACAGAGAGGTATTCATGTGATATTAGTGAAAGAAATTATAGTAATTAAGTCACCGAAAGTCGGCCGTGGAGCATTTACGGGAATACACTTGAAGCTAGAAAATGTTTGATTTTACTGGGGTAGTTCTCTGTTTAAAGAATAACTAATCATATAAAGTTGAGTTCTAAAGTTGTCACCTGGCTTCCCTGAAACAGACCATTAGAGAAAAGGGTGGGGCATGTGAAGTGGCATTTCGTATCTCCTTGGTACCTTTTTATCAATTTTTTTATATCTTGTGTCCAAGTTTGATCACAAACTCTAAAGACATGCAAATGGCGATCAAACTCCAGATACATGTCATATCAAATTTCTCACTTTTGTGTACTTTGCAGCTCCGCCTATGTAAACCACTCAATGCAGGAAGATGTACTTTGAGAAAAGGCATCAACTGCTCAGAACACTTTTTAAATCATTTTATCAGAACTTCAGACATAGAGCAATCAGCTAATGTGTGCTTTCCTCTTCTGTACTATTTCAAGCTGCCTCTTGGAAGTATGGAGTCAGAAGACATCCAAACACAGCACAGCTAGTTTCTTAACCTTCAAACCTTTTTCCTGTTGAATCCACAATGAATCTTGTCATAAACAAAAACCAACTATCCGTTCTGTGTAATAATTTTTGCTACATTGTAGTGACATTCTAATTATCAGTAATCTTAACATTTCCCTTGAGTGGCTTTCCTACAGAAATAGCATTATCCAACAGTCGTATCAAACTAAAAAGCATATTTAGGTAAATTGATCGACCTTGCCTTTTCCCTGATTCAGTATTGTTATGCAGGTATTAGCAGTGAGGATAGGAGGAGATGCCTAAAGATTCAACCTCTCAAAGGATAGAGGATATGGCAGTGTCCAGTTCCAGAACATTGAATGGCTATGTTGTAGTAAATGTACAAGTTTCATTTTACAGCTTTTTAGTAATAAAGCTGGTTGAATTTTTTCCCAATGTAAGCAGATGGGAAACATTGTTTACAATGCAAATGCATCTATAGTTGACTTTGTATCATAAACAATTCTTGATGGTTTTGTAATTGGGTTGATCAATATAGGAAGCCAGAGTTGATGTAGGTAAATGAGAAGAAAACCTTGATTTTCAATTTTCAGGATGTACCAAGTCGGTGTAAAATGCATCATGATAAGTGTTGGAGGCTATTTAAAAGCTTCTTTTTGAAAATTGGAACAAACCATTTTCCATTACATCTATCTTTTGACTCTTGTTCCATTACATCTGGTTACACGTAAATCATGATTTTTTTGCTTTAAATAATTACCTACTATATAAATTGTCTTTTAAATATTCAATATTACAAATAAAATGTTTTGAAAATAATATAGAATGATCATGAGAAAAAAAAAATTATAGTATTACTACTAATGTACTTTAAAATAACTTTTCAAAATTAGTATATTATTAAATATTAAATAGAATTAATCCTCTATCGTAATTTTGTTTTCATGTGCTTTGTCTTGATTCTTGATCAATCCAATTATTATCAAAGTATCTTGCTAACAAAATCTCATCTGGGTCTTCCTTTTCTTGCTCACTACTTATATTGGCTCTTAACCTTTCTACATTTGGATTTTTCCCCTCATTAAAAGCTGCTTTTCAGAATGGGTTGATTGGTTTTCATGCAAAATCTCATCTGGGTCTTGCTTTTTTCGGGTTAGATTTGCTCTGTTTCTCCCCCGTTTTTTGTGTGTGTATTGATTTTGTTGATGATTTTGCTGGTTTAAATTGCCTTGAGGTTTTCTTTTTAAGTTTCTGGAAGTTGTTTATCCTGTGCAGAATGCTAGAGGACAATGTTATGTATCATATGTCTGGTTTTTGAAATTTTGAGGAACCATCAACTTCACATTTTCTTTTATGGGAAGTTTTTGTTGTAATGGAATTGTTTGAAAATATGAGAATTTTTGCAAAATGGTGAAGAAAAGAAATTTTGGGTCAAGGTTAGATCTTTTCTCCTTCAGACAACTACTAAGGTTTGGATCTTGGAATATTTTGCCTGTTTACCAAGGTTGATTTCACAAAAGAAAAAGGTCGATTCTGTTTTTCATGTTTGTGGAAATGGTTGCAAGCTCACTAGTAAGTGTTCATTTCCAGATTTTCCTTAAATTCTATGCTTTTTCTTTTCTTTTCTATCCCATCAAAAAACTGTGAACAATGTGTTGCCCAAGAGAATTTGCTTCTTGTGTAGGAACTTTTTTCGGAAAGATTCTTGTATCACCTTGTTCCAGTGTGATGTTGAAAAGGAAAGAGTTTCTGTAGTTCTAATCGTTATAATATACTTACCAAGTTATGTTCCTACTTGCTCTGGCAGGACTAGGACATTGAAGACGCCGGTTAAAATTTGACGGGGCATACATTTGTTCGTGGCTTTGTACACACGGTTTTTATTCATGGCTCCCGGAGGCAGCAGTTACCAGGATATTGGTGATTCCTATAATGCATATGTCGATTATGGTATTTCACCTGAAAATGCTGAATCAAAAAGCTCCTCATTTAGAAAATCCACAGCTGTTAATATTATTGGTGGGAATCAGGGAACAAGATCTAATACAGCTGTTCATGAGCTACTTGAATGCCCTGTTTGTATGAATCTAATGTCCCCGCCAATTCATCAGGTATAATATTTTGGAAATGATGCATTTGCAATTAAAGTTATTCAAGATTTCTTGGAATTTATTTACTCCCAAATTGTTCAAATATGAGGGGCATTAATTAATAAAGTTAAGGTTGAAATTGGGAATGCTATCAGACCAAAACTAACGCACCAGATCTCGTCCTCGTGTTGCATCCCTCCTTTCCGGAACCGACTTGTGGATCATGCTAGGTATGTTGTCATTTGAGGTTGAAATTGGACTAGATCTAGATTCAAATATGATGGATTTTAGAAACTCGTGACCAAATAGAAATTTGTAAGCCTGAACAAATTTTATTTTTGATCTACTTTGGTGCTGAAATTGCAGAGGTTTAAGCTGAAAGAGATGGCTTTCTTGTTCATACAATGATGTTAATGATCCTAACGTATACAATCTAGGACAGTAGCTTATTCCTTATTGTAGAGTAGGGTAACATCCATTTTCTCTCATTAATGTCCAAAAAAGTACATATAAATACCCAAGGGTGTGGCTTGGTGGTCAATGAAGTGGATTGAGAACCATGAGGTCTCAGGTTCACTTCCCAATAGATATAAATACATTAGGTGATTTCTTCCCATCTATTGTAGTCTTAGTGGACAAAATTACTTGGTACCTGATTCTAGTGGGAGGCGACAGGTATCCCCTGCAGTTAGTCAAGGTGAGAGCATAGCATTTAAGTGCTGATGCAAGTCTTCAAGAAATGTCTCTGCATCCTGGTGTTTGACAAACTGAACATGTGATGTGCTATATTTTCCTCAATGAGATTTGGCTGTTTTTGAATAGTGTTCAAGTCATTGAGACATAAAATTCAAGTTCTGCAATGCTCTTCCTTAGAGTTTGAGCTTTCTCCGAATAGGATTTATGAGAGATAGGTGAACGTTTTCTGCTTTTTCAATGCATGTTCTATTTTCTATCAGTAAAAGGCAAGGGGGATCCTAGTTTGCATTAGCATAAACATATGAAGCTATGGACTAAAAACTCTACATATCTGCACATTTTAGACATATTCCTAATGTCTCAAAGAAATTACGTGATAAGAGCTGATATAGCGCTTCATTTTTTATTGTATAAAAGATGCTAAAAGCAATAGTTTTTTTGTTTATTCGGGATTGAAAAGTTGTATAGTTGACCTTGAGAAATACAGAAGTGTGAGCTAAAATAGTTCCTACATCACGTTTATTAGAAAAATTTAAAAAGAAGTGTGAGGTAATCTAGTTTTACATCACGTTTGTTTAAACTTGGTATATTGTTATATTCCTTGTATACTAGAGATTTTCCCATCATTAAGTGAATTATTTACCTTATAAAAGAAAAGGGCATCCCAGTGCATAAAGCATACCATGTTGGCACGTTCAGACAGGGTTCAGGTAAGGCCTCGCCCAAAAGGATTGTGATGTAGGTAGTCTACCGTAACACAAGCATCAATGGCTGATTCCATGCTCGAACCCATGACCTATTGGTCACATGGAGATGACCTTATCATTACTCCAAGGTTCTCCTTCATTTGCCAAATCATCTCCAAAAAAAAAAAAAAGAAGAAGAAGAAGAAGAAGAAAAACAAGAACCTTCACTTGTAGTAAATTGGGTAATATTTTTAGATAACCAAAACTAGAATGCAGGGTGTCAACGTTTTCGAGATACAAAGCATATGTTATTAAAAGTAAAAAGAGCTCTATCCAGTAATCTTGTATTCTTTCACTTTAGTTGAGTTATATTCTTTTTGAACTTCTATTAAATTCATTCTCAACTCAAATATTTTCATCTTCTGTGTGTGAAGTGTCCAAATGGTCATACTTTATGCCTGAAGTGCAAGTCAAAAGTCAATGTGTGCCCAATTTGCCGCCATGAGCTTGGTAACATAAGATGTCTAGCATTGGAGAAAATTGCAGTGTCACTGGAGTTACCATGCCGATACCAAATTTTTGGCTGTCAAGATATATTCACTTATCATAGTAGGCTTCGGCATGAGCAGAACTGCAGATTTCGTCCATACAACTGCCCTTATGCAGGATCTGAATGTACCGTTACTGGTGATATTCAGTCCCTTGTTGCACACCTCAAAGATGATCACAAGGTTGATATGCACGATGGCTGTACCTTCAATCATCGCTATGTCAAATCCAATCCGCAAGACGTTGAGAATGCCACATGGATGTTGACTGTGAGTTCTCTCTCTTTCCTCCATACCTTTTTTCCTTAGCTTAGAGAGGCCAGAGGATGGTAAGTTAACTTGTAGTTCATTGCACAACTTGATGGTGCTCTATACTAATTGTCTGCTAGTTTTTGCAAGCCTTCGTTATGATAGAACTGCATAACTTTATCAATCACATACCATTTACCAATTCAAGGCTCAAAGCAGACATCAAACTCGCTAATAAGGACTTCTTTTAAAAAAAATCTTGAAATGAAGTGTACTAGATAAAATACCTTACATGAGGGTTGAAAGAGTTAGTTGTTAAGCTCTTTTGCGTGTAGAAATGTGATTCTGTCATGTCTCAAGTAGACGATAAGAACCATAGTTGGTGCATCTTTTCAGTCTGATGATAATGTCCATGGATTGTTTTTTTTTTTTTTTGAGAACTTGGTAACTTTGTATTATATCACAAAACAGTACATGGGTTGTATTGAAACCTTATGTACAAGAGCTCTTCTGAAACCACCTCTCTATGTCTAAATTGAGTCTAACACATCAATTATAGAGACAGTGTCATTAGAGTATAACTGATTACACCAAAAAACTAAAAGTAATATGCAGTT